>JAVGWX010000001.1:168057124-168299624 GCA_036924085.1 Ariolimax columbianus | reverse complement strand
GGTATGTAACTGCCAAGGGTGTTAGGTAGAATGTGTTCACGTTCTAGATGTGACATTAATTTCTGGCCACTATCTTCTCAAGAAACTTGCGAAAGACGTTCTGTTGAATGATTATTCAATAGCTGTTAAGAAGCGTGGCTCAGTAGCTGAACGTTTCATTAGCGTAGTGGTAGAGCGCTCGCTTTGCACGTTAACGGTGCGGGAATCCACTCCCACAACCGTCACGCTGTAGTCGACTTAGCTGTAAATGGGTACCAAGCATAAGACTAAGGGAGTATAAGGCTGCGAGGAAAGGTACCGGTCACTCTACGCCAAGCATGCTGTGACTTACTACAAAGTCTCTAGCAACGTCATACCCCGACAGAAGTGTAACTACTATGAGACAAACATTTTGTAAGGAGCGTGGAGTCCTTGCCAGACTTAAAAGAGTTGGCATACACAACTATGGAGCCAGTATTCCGACACAAATGCTTTTTCTATAGTGGTACTCACATTCTTCACACTTTTAATCTCCGCTTCACCCAATTACTTGATGTGACAATATTATACTCTATCAGGACATGGGACCGTGCTCTTGTTTTTGCCGAAAATATGCGCTACCTTTACGTCAGTTACCAAGTTTATTTAAACTTCCTCCGTGATGGCAATGTCTAGAACATATTTCCTATTTTTCTTGCGCACAAATCTATCTCATTTGCTTGTCTGGACATCATATCAGTTGAAAAACCCAAGACTCTTCTTTTCAAAGGTCAGTGGCGTCCCTCTGGAGTCCGTAATGGTTAGGATGAGCTGGCTTGTGTTATTTCCATTCATGTTTCTACGCATGTTCCAGAACGTCTGGAAAAGGGGGGGGGGGGGGGGCATTATCATTACCACCTCTGTAATGCATTTACTCTACATCTTGGTTTTCGATTCCCTCCTGAAGGCTTTCAAAGAATTTGTGGTTCTGTGTTTTTTTATCACAAATCCCATTAACCTCATCAACATTCTTAAGCCACCTTTTTCTGACTTTCCGCCACTCTTGTGTTGCTATTTCCTTTTCTTTTAATGTGTTTTCTACAGGTTGACTCCATTATGAATGTCGGATGCAGTTGATGTAAAGCACTGGTCTGGTCATGTGCCTGATTTCCTAAAACCTGTTTAGGTGGTGTCCTCTGTCTGGTTGGTTTTCCTTTCGCGATGAGAAGAACACATGACAGGTGGTCATTATCCTGTGCACCTCCTACAATCCAGCGTGTGAAGGAAGCAGCATCGCTTGATTTAAGGGTCGAATCGATGACACCATTTGTATCCCCAGGCCGAGATGTCAATCTTGCTGAGCATCAATTATTCACGACTGCGAGGATTTTGTCGAATAGTGGTTAGCTAAGAGCGATGCCTTGCCTATTTTCAGTGGCCTTCGCCACTGCTTCGATCTAGCATTATAATCGCCGCATTGAGACAGTTCCTGACAGGTACTTCTAACAGTTTATTTTGTCAAATAGCCGGTCGACGCCGTTCTTACAGCCGACCCACTCCCTTCATACAGCCGGCTCACTCCATTTATACAGCCGGTCCACATGTGCGCACAACCGGTCCACGCCGTTCATACAGCCGGTCCACGCGTGCGTACAGCCGGTCCACGTGTACGTACAGCCGGTCCACGCCGTTCATACAGCCGGTCCACGCGTGCGTACAGCCGGTCTATGTGTGCATACAGGTTATAAATTCTCAAACTTGGTTATCCATTGCCACTGATATCCCCCGTAGTCCGACATTCTCAACACAAAGTAGATGGACAGCTAATAAATATGCGTGTTCAATTGTTTAGCTATCTCCTGACCAACTTCACGCACTGCATGAACATTTTATAAACCTTAAAACACGAAATACAATATATTAATACAATTACACAATATGAAATGACAATTTGCACTAAATATCAAAAGTGGTAATGGATCTGAATTTAGTAACGTTACTTACGTATGCCATTAAAAATTTTGATTTAAAAAAACAATACATAATGTTTATGTTATGTAGTTTTGGTTACATTTGATCCAATATAAATGACGTTCTCTTTACCTCAATTGTCAACTGTTACTATATAGACCTCAATAAGCATCCAGTGACAGTCTTTAAGAAAGTTAACGTCACATAAATAATCATATATTTACACCGTGTGCCCTTGCAATTTTTAACATTTTCAGTATGTGTATCACTGTTGTTCGGGGCAGTGCAACCATTTCTGATTCTCACCAAAAAGTCTTTTCAATCAGACAAGCGAATGTATCCGATCCAGACTCATCTTCTTAATAACTGCCGAAATTTGTATCCAATCTGTTTCATCTATTTGTTCTTGAAATCATCAATTGAGCAGTGACAAGACTATTGTTTCTTCACATACATGTCGTTCTTCACTCAGTTTTAGCTTACTTAGTAGGCATGGGGACACCCAGATATTTAGTAGGCATAGGGGCATCGTGCTATTTAGTAGGCATGGGGTCAACTTTCTATTTAGTAGGCATGGGGGACAAACCACTATTTAGTAGACATAAGGGCACCCCTCTATTTAGTAGGCATGGGTGCAGCTCTCTCTCTATCTTTAGTAGCTCATCTAGTAGGCATGGGTGCAGCTCTCTCTCTATCTTTAGTAGCTCATCTAGTAGGCATGGGGGCAGCTCTCTCTCTATCTTTAGTAGCTCATCTAGTAGGCATGGGGGCAGCTCTCTCTCTATCTTTAGTAGCTCATCTAGTAGGCATGGGTGCAGCTCTCTCTCTATCTTTAGTAGCTCATCTAGTAGGTATGGGTGCAGCTCTCTCTCTATCTTTAGTAGCTCATCTAGTAGGTATGGGTGTAGGTCTCTCTTTAGCAGACATGGTTGCATCATTCTCTTTAATAGCTCAGCTAGTAAACATGTGGTCAGTGCTCTCTTTAATAGCTCAGCTAGTAAACATGTGGTCAGTGCTCTCTTTAATAGCTCAGCTAGTAAACATGTGGTCAGTGCTCTCTTTAATAGCTCAGCTAGTAAACATGAGGTCAGTGCTCTCTTTAATAGCTCAGCTAGTAAACATGTGGTCAGTGCTCTCTTTAGTAGCTCATCTAATAAACAGGAGGGGGACAGTGCTCTCTTTAGTAGCTCATCTAGTAGACATGAGGGCAGTGCTCTCTTTAGTAGCTCATCTAGTAGACATGAGGGCAGTGCTCTCTTTAGTAGCTCATCTAGTAGACATGAGGACAGTGCTCTCTTTAGTAGCTCCTCTAATAAACAGGAGGGGGACAGTGCTCTCTTTAGTAGCTCATCTAGTAGACATGGGGGCAGTGCTCTCTACAGTAGCTCATCTAGTAGACACGAGGGCAGTGCTCTCTGCAATAGCTCATCTAGTAGACATGGGGGCAGTGCTCTCTACAGTAGGTCATCTAGTAGACATGGGGGCAGTGCTCTCTACAGTAGCTCATCTAGTAGACATGAGGGCAGTGCTCTCTTTAGTAGCTCATCTAGTAGACATGGGGGCAGTGCTCTCTACAGTAGATCATCTAGTAGACATGGGGGCAGTGCTCTCCTTGCTGTTAGGATAGATTTCTCCTTAGTAAGCGTGGTGCAAGCCCTCTCTTTAGCAGCTCATCTTGTAGACATGGGGACATCCGTCTCTTTAGTAAGCATGGATGTAGCCCTCTCTTTAGTAGCCATCGGGGCATACCCTCTCTTTAGTAGGCATGGGTGTAGCTCTCTGTTTAGTAGGCATGCGTGTAACCCTCTCTTTAGTAGGCATGCGTGAAGCCCTGTCCTTAGTAAGCATGTAGGCAGCCCCCTCTTTTGTAGGCAATGGTGTAGCAGTTTTTTTCAGTAGGATGGGCGTATTCCTCTCTTTAGTAGGCTTAGGAGCATACCCTCTATTTAGTAGTCATGGCAGCATACCCTTTCGTTAGATTATTTATGGGAGCATATCCGCTCTTTAGTAGTCATGTCAGCATATCCTATCTTTAGTAGGCTTCGGTGCATACCCTCTATTTAGTAGGTATGGGGGCATATCCTCTCTTTAGTAGGCTTCGAGTGATACCCTCTAATTAGTAGGCTTCGGGGCATACCCTCTCTTTAGTAGGTATGGGGGTATACCCTCTCTTTAATAGCGCATTTAGAAGGCATGAGGCAGCCAACTTGTCAGTATCTAGTATCTAGTAACTAGTAAACAGGATGGAACCCCTCTCTTTAATCTTGAACTAGGACAGAGTCCGCGAGAAGTTTTTAAATATAAATGTTAGGTTTGTGAAGATACTCGTATTTGAGTTTGCAGTGGGAAATTGTGTATACTGTTCTAGAAATATGCAACTTTAGCGGGCGTATTTGACCTCTTCTGATTTTAAATGGGTATCGATCAGAACTTAAAACATGTTGTATTGGCCCCTGATTGCCTACGTCAGCCAGCTTGACTATTTAAGAAAACCGCGCTCACTTTAACAGTAGGTAGTTGAATATTATTCGCTAACAAACTGAAGTTCGATCAGCACATGTCTCAGCTTAAAATGAGAGCAGGAAGTGTCTACATAAAGTTCTTGTCTTTACCTGGAGTTTTAAGTTTGTCTAGTGAATAAATTATGACATCAGAATCCAGTATGTCAAGTGGACATCAAGAACTCGGCTACTAAAACTAAGTGAATCTAGACTCTCAGAGAATGATGCCAGTCCGGAGACCCTGAATTCAATTTCTCGCGCAGCTTGGATTTGATTGACACGTTCCTTTGAGACTTTTCACAGCCTCTGGCCAGTTTATCCGAGATCATAACATTTGCAGCTAATTATTTTCAGCGAGGCCCCATTTGTGTGTTAGACAGGACGTGTCCCAATTGTCTCTCTCAGAGTATGTTTGAAAAATGATCTATTATTGTTAATCTAAGCTGAGAGTTTATTTGGATGTTTATTTCTTTATTAAAAATGGACGAAGCTTATTTTGTTTAATGCATGAATGAAGCTAAAACAGAACGTGCCTATTGGTAGTGAAAACAATATTTTTTGTTTGTTTGTTTGTCGTTCGCCTTGTTTCTTTATTCTACAAGATGGTGTGCGTTGCACTGTGGTTTTTTTATTTTGCGCCTGTCGGCCCAGTGCATCCGACAACAGCATGCATTGTATGTTAGGTCCTGCTTCCTCCTGCATTTTCTAAGGGTTTACTTCCCCCGGTGTAATGGTCGGTGCTGTGATGGGGATCGAACCCAGCACCTTCTGGTTGTGAGCCGTATCTCTTAACCACTATCCCACACCGTCCCGTGAATGGAATATTGACTGGGTCACTTCATCATGAAGTGTATTTATATAGATAAAGGCATTCTAGACATTTGTTGGCATCAACCATCAGAAATATATAAACACAGCCTTGTTCTGGGTTTAAAAGGAGGGACGGAGTGGGGGGGGGGGGGGGGGGGTCGATGCAACATTCATACAGAACATGTTTTCTTAAAATGGATGACCGAGCCGTTTCGATACCGGTCACTTGACTGACTGTTTCGATACCTCCGTAATACGCAACAATTTTTTCCTGTCGGGGGTATAATTAAAAGCCTTCCCTGTACAGTGGCGACTGCAGGGGAAAAGCGGCATTTATTTCTCAGTCATATAATTCCTCCAGGCGAACCTCATCAAAGACAATAAGTGCAGCCATGATAGTTGTTTATATAGTTCTCTTAAATAAATGATTATCTTTAACCCATTATTGACACATCTACACAATAACAGAAACTATGATTCCGTTACTGACACATCTACACAATAACAGAAACCATGATTCCATTCCTGACACATTTACACAATAACAGAAGCTATGATTCCATTACTGAGACATCTACACAATAACAGAAGCTATAATTCCATTACTGAGACATTGTATTATGACAGTATTATGCCATAGGTTCTACATATTCTGTATCTTAGGCATTGTTATAGTCAATCGTCTTCTTACTTCCTTTGTAGAGTCTCGATTGTTTTTTCGGTATTGATCCCGGATATTAAAAATTGGCTACATTTTCAATTTCTTCGCCGGCTATCTCGATTTGAGGCTGGAGTTTTGTCTTATCAGTTGTCATTATCATTGTTTTCTTTGTAATCAGTTAGAGATTCTGGGCTTCACTATGTTTCTGGACTGATGTCATTATTTCTTCTATGCCCTTGGCGCTGTTCGAGAGCAAAACTGTATCGTCGGCATATCGTATTTCCGGTAACTCCTTTCCTCCTATTGTAAAAGGATCGAAACCTGTAGAAATTGGATCTGCATTTACATTCCTGATATTTTCTGCATATATATTGAACAGGTATGGTGAAAGAATACAGCCCTGTCTGACGCCATTGTGTATCTCAAACCAATCTGAGGTTTCATCATGTATTTTGACGGCTGCATGATGTCTCCTGTGGAGGGTTTCTATTAGTTGAACCAGATATGTTGGGAATCCCCTATCTTTCATAATGGTCCATATTTGTGGATGTTTTACGCAGTCAACTCCTTGGTGTAGTCTATAAAACAGGCACGCAGGTCCGTATTGAATTCTCCGCTTTTTTCGATGGCGTTTCTCATGTTGAAGATATGGTCTCTCGTGCGTCTTCTTGGCCTGAACCCTGCTTGCGTTTCGTTTATTTCATAGTCCAACTTTCTTTCTATTCTTTTTATGATGATAGGCAATGGCAAGGTTTCGCTTATACAAGGGGGCTTGTCATAAGTCTTTACCCTGACCATGAAAGAGTAGTAAGAGAAAGTTGAAATTTGGCACAGTCCTTATTCCTTCTCAATGTAGTCACCACTTGAATTTATACATTTCTGTCGTCTCTTGAAAGAACCTTCAGAATAAAGTAACCTATTTTTCGAACTAAACCAGTTAGCACAAGCCAGTATGACATCTTCGTCACTGTCAAAATGATTTCCTTTCAGATGTTTTTTAAGTTTTCAGAAAAGAAAAAAGTCTAATGGAGCTACATCTGGAGAATATGGTGGTTGTGGAAGAATTTCAATATTCAAATCGTTGGCTGTTTGCAGCATAAGCCTCGATATATGGGACGACTCGTTGCCTTGAAGCGAAGGCAGAATTTGAGTGCGCGCTATCCCTCGTTTTCTGGTCACAGTTTTTTTTAGTTTGGTAAGGAGATGTGCATAATATTGCCCATTAACCGTGTTGTCATGAGGCAGGTACTTTTTCAATATGACACCTTTGACTTCCCCGAAAACAACCAACATCACCATTCTTGCAGATTTCTGTTCTCTTGGCTTGACATGTGGAGGTGAGCTCGAGGTTTTTCACTGCATGCTGGAAATTTTGGAAACTGGGTCATAATGGTGAACCCAAGTCTAATCTACTGTCACCATGGTCGTCAACATGTTTTTCGACAGACACATTTTTAGCAACTGGTCACAGCAATCAACCCTCGATTGTTTCTGTTCACATGTCAGCAGACGCGAGACCCAGCAGGCACACACTTTTCTCATGTTCAGTCTGTTGTGTAAAATTCTAAAAACTACTTTCATTCAGTTTTGCTGACCCAGATATCTCTGTAATTGTCATTTTCCTATCCTGGTCAATAATTTTCTTCACTCATTTTCATCGCTGCACTCTGAGGATGGTGTTCCTGATCTTGGTATATCAGCAACATGGGAACGGCCACACTTATGCTGCCTACACCAGTTTTTTACAGAAGTATGCGAAGAACAGAATTCCTCAAACACTGGTTCCATCTCCCTGTGTATTTCTGTAGGTGTTTTCCCCTGTAACATCAAGAGTTTTATCACAGTTCTGGCCTCTGATTTCTCTATTGTTCTGACAAACCGTCAGAGTAGCAGGTGTGTTGCGCCATGCACCATGCCGGAGAAACACGTCGAGAAGGGTAATTCATACTTCTCAAGTCCAGTATAATTTGAATGAGCTACATATGTGCCAAATTTAAACTTTCTGCTCCTACTCCTTCAAAGTCAGGGTAAAGGCTTATGACAAACATTGTACATTCTAAAACCAGCTTGTCGGTGGCAGGAGATGATCTGAAACAGTTTGTGTTTTATAAGTATGTTCAAAGGGGGCGGGACATGATCTGAAACAGATTGTGTTATATAAGTATGTTCAAACGTGGCGGGACATGATCTGAAACAGATTGTGTTATATAAGTATGTTCAAAGGTGGCGGGACGTTATGATATGAATCGGACAGACCCGTCGCTGTTTGCAATGGAGGCAACCAGCTGGAAGGGCAAAGGCAGCTAAAATGAATTTTAGATTCTCAAGTAAAATTGTGTTCAAGTTATCTCTTTTGTAGACCACACGTTTATGTAACAAATCTGATCTAAGACTAACTTGTAGAGAAATAAATGGAACTCCATAAATCGTAGCTAGAACAGTATAATCACTTGTACAGTACACAATCTTCATAATAAATACCACAACGTTGATACAAGAACTCGCTCAAACGGAAAACACAACTATACTTGAATAAACAAAGCAAATAAGCTATTGTACAGCTTGCTGATGCCATCAAATCTCACTGAAATAATGGAAAATATCTTGCACTAAAAAAAGCTAACGTAACCAATCTCAACTAAGAAACAGAAATCTCTTGTACAAACCACGTAGTTTACAGTAGGCCCTAAATAAAATTAACTTGCTTAAATAGTCGATTGTTAGGACCGCTCGAAATTGGCGTCTTATTTTCGTCACAATCTCACAGTATTTTCGAGTAGTGACAAGGTCAATCATTTATTTCTGCGTCGTTTTTACATAATTCAATCCACTTTGAGCATGATTTTATTCTAGCTCTAAAATAACAACAGAGAACTAGATTACTAGGTCAAACGTTTACAATCAAGTGTTATTACTTGTTTTCATTCCATTTCATATTCGACTAATTGCCCACAGAAGCCCTTTACCTTAGCTTTTATCTCCAAATAAAAAATGTTAATCATTTTGTTGTGTGGGGGATGAGTCAGATTGAACCAGTGTACTAACAAGAGTACACAAGTCAAAAAGAAAGTGCATGGATGTTTACAAAGTATGCTAGTGCAGTGAATTTGACTACATTTTAGTAATCGATGCGCGTCGGATGTATTGCCTGGACAAAACAACAGCTTTGTTACAGCTTCAAGGTCTCCGTAGGAACAATTTCAAGCACCTAACGAATCACAACAATCGCAATTAACATGAACTCGAACCCAAAATGAAAATCTCACCGTAGCAAAGAATCGGATGCCGCAGGCCCTAACATCGCTGGAGGAGTGGGCGAAATCATGGCTGTTCAAAATAAATGAAGAAAAAAACAACATGTACGATATTCTCCCTTTCAAACAAACCCCAGAACACCAAAATAAGTTTTAATGGCAACCCAAACTACTTGGCCGTCACATTTGATAGACGCATGACATGGAAAAGTCAGATCGAGAGAAACCGAATGAGAGCCAGACAAAGAATGGCAATCATGAGGAAACTTGCTGACACAAGCTGGGGAGCAGACGAAAGAATACTGAAGAAACTGTACACAGGAAGAGTGAGACTAGTTCTCGAGTATGGCATTGCGGAATGGGAAACAGCAGTAAAGGCGAACTTTGATAAAATTAGCAAACTTCAAAACCAAGCCATGAGAGTTATAACAGGAGGCATGAAGTCAACGCCAATTGTAGAACTTGAAAAGATTACAAATCTGTAATCCATGACCGACAGAAGAGACTGCAGAGCCCAGCAGCAAGCAGAGAAACCCAGAAAACTGGTAGATCATCCAATGCATCAGAGACTAATTAGATTTGGAAAAGGGAAAGTAAAGGGGAGAAACTTTGCAGAAATAGCCAAAAGCAAAAATGAGCCAAGACCCTATGAACATCATAACAACACCAAAGCCCATCCCTACTGTACGCAAACCCACCTGGAAGCAGCATATCATTCCAGAGGTCGTAGAAAATATACCAGGAATTGGAAACAAGAACAGCCAGACAGAAAAAGAAAGAAGAGACATAACCCTGAGGTACATAGCGGAAAACTACCCAATCATGGACTGGACCCATGCATACACCGATGGTTCTGTAACAAACACAACACAGAATGGAGGGGGCAGGTGTATTTCTGAGCCTAACAAATGGTAGAAAAATAACACTGTCATTGGCAACTGGAAAATTCTCAAGCAATTTCAGAGCGGAGGCCGAGGCACTGAAGGCTGCAGTAAAAGCAATGCTAACAGGCGAAAGCAATGAAAGCCAGATAGTCCTGTTTACATTACAGGTTGCAGTACTAAAAAGCCAGAAAAATACAGAACTTAAATGATTTAAGAGCAGTACTCTGTCAACTATGCCAGCAGTCCGCACCAAAAAGAGTAGTGGTACAGTTGTTTCCATCCTACTGTAACATTCCATTCAAGGCAACGAGGAGGCAGACAGACTGGCAAAAGAAAGTGCAAGATTACCACAACCAGATTCTAGTGTTACCTACGAAGAATCCAAAAGGTTTATTAGGGACAGATACGTGGCCAAATGGGAAACAGAGCATCCTGGCTACACAAAAAATGATGCCTATTACCAATTGAGCAGAAGAGAGCGGGTCGTAGACTTCAGACTCCGCACAGGCCACAACAGACATCTATTCAATAAACTGAAGATAGGTGGCACTGACGAATGCACTTGTGGTACAGGGAAAATGACCGCCGAACATCTGCTGCAAAACTGCCCGACATACGAGGACCAGAGAAAGCACATGTGGCCATCACCAGTGCCAACACTAGACAAGCTCTATGGCAGTGTCGACAGCCTCGTGATGACAGCTGCTTTCTTCGAACAAATACAAGTTGACGTCTGACAGCGTACGAAGAAGAAGAAGAAGAAGAAGAAGAAGAAGAAGAAGAAGAAACCAAAATGAACTACGTTACTGGCTGCAGCTATTTGTTAGAAAGATGTGAACGTGTGTATCATGGTATGGCAGATGTAACAGAACAGGTGGCCAAACAAGAAATGATAAATTTGATTGAACAAAAGCACACATATTACAAAACGTTTACAAAAATATAAATATATATGTACACACATTAAAGCAGTATTTAGTAGTGTCTATACATGTGCGTATGTGCATATCATTTCCTTTATTTAATTATTTTAGAAGTCCACTTCACGCTCTACAGTACTTCAGACAAAAGTAGTTTTTGCTAATTATTCTTCAGATGCTGATCACGAATATATACATAACAATTGCGAATTAACGTTAGTTTTCAAGACAGTGAAAGAGGAGGTGGGGGAAATAGGCGTTTGGTGGAAATGAATGAGCTGTACCTGAGGTACGAGGTGTCGAACTCGTAATTCCCCAGGAAATAAAGAACACATAGCGACATTTGAATGACACACCCTGTAGCAGTCAAACTTACTTAGCCACTCCTCTTCAACTCTGGGACGTAAAGGTTTGCCAGAAGGAGAGCCAGACCATTATATCTTCTTCTTGGCCTGGTTCCAGTATAGTCCATAGCGTCTTATAGACTTCTTATGTTGTTATCCAGCAGGCTGTGGGCCGTCCCAGGGGTCTAGTCCTTTGCTTCTCCTGACTGCCATGACAGCCGATCTTCTTTCATTCTGTAGACGTGACTAAACCATCGACACTGAGATTGGTCTATTCGCGTCTGCAAGGGCGTGGGCTTTGAGATCTTGTTATATTGTCAGATTTTGGACCTTGTCTCTCTTGTTATTTGGAGCAACTTTCTTAGATATGCCATTTCTGACACATGAAGCTGGCTTTTCTGTGGTGTTTTTGCCCAAGACTCACATCCCATAAGTCAAAACTGGCACATAGGGGAAGTGGTATACAACCATCTTAGTTTTCTTACTTATTTCTCTTTTACTGAAGAAACTACATCTATTATATGAAAATGTATCCCGGCTACTTCCATTTGCATAGCTAACTCTAATCTAGTGCATTACAGCTCCAAGGTATGTGAGATGATGGACTCGTTGCAGCGGGTGTTAAACCAGAGAAATGCGATGCTTCTTCTCTGTCGACCGCTGGGAGTTTTGTTATTGAACTGATAATGGTCATCACTCTCTTCCGAACTCTTCTTTCGGGATTTGAATGTTAGTCTAAAAATAAGTCTCAAATTTGATAATCAAGGTCACATGGTCGGTCAACGTCAGCTTCGACCATATGGACTGGTCTCATATTTCAGTACCGCACTGAGTACTTATTGGCATGTTCTTACAGGCTTTGATGACATCATTCATGAGAAGTATAAAGAGGTATCGTCGTATGATACGCCTAGTTTTACGTCACTGGTAGTCCGGAACTTCTTTTATTATTGGGTTCCTGTCAAAATGTAGTTTCTGCAGGTCTTATTCTTAATTTAAAACTATATATAGCGGAGATCAGGGGTGCTGTGATGTTGTTCGTTACCAGGCAGACTTTGGAAACAAAATAGAAGAATGAAGCAACTGTCTCCAATGGATGTAGCAGAAGAGGAAAGCCGTATGCATCTTCATTCGGAGGAATGAGGAACGGAAAATAGTTTCTGTTTACAAGCCCCTTGGGGAAACTCTTTGCCTGCCAGTCAATAAAACACACCTGACAAAAAAGGCAGCCGCCAAAAAGACTTCATCTACTATCTTGAAGACATGTGCATTGGAGAGTCTCTAGCTACCCAAAATCAGCAGTACAGGTCTATACGGATGGATCAGCATTAAGATGTACCTCTTTTGCAGGGTATCGTATCCAAATGAAATATCCGGATGGGTCCATATTCGAGGTTTGTGATTCATGCCGCGAAAACGGTTCAAATGATGGAGCGGAGGCCAAGGATATAAAAACAATAGTTGAGATTATTGCACCAACAGTTTGACTTGGGCGAATTGATGCCCATGGACAATTTGATTTTTAATGACTCAAACTCGGTACTCTGGATACGCTGAAGCACACCCCAAACAACAAAACGGAAATATTCTTGGTGGGGAGGGCGATAAACAACATCATCACTGCCTGCCAACGGGATACATGCCACATTGCAATGGATCCCTGGACATAGTGAGCTACCAGGAAACGAGATGGCTGACATATTGGCAGAAAAAGAAGTCTCCAAACAACAATTGGAAATACCCTGCAGAAACCACACAGTAAAACGATTTTTTATGAATAATGTCAGGGAAATATTGATGAATAGGTGGGCGACGGGAACAACGGATGGCAGTGTATTTAGCGAAATGTCACAGTCAAAAAGTAACGATGGTATAATTAAACTAAGTAGAAGATATCAAAGTCTAGTCTTTCAGTTCCAAACAGGACAGACGAGTCAATATTTACTTGAACGGCATCATTTCTTAGCACCTACCCTTGTGCAGACATTGCTCTCACCCTGACGAAACAGTTAGACACCTACTCACTGAGTGCAATGCGGACATGAGGAAAAGATCCTTACAAGCACTGTCACACAATTGCCAACACACTGTATGGAGCAGTGAAACAACTTAAAAAAACCTGTATATATATAAAAATGGCATTGAGCTGAAAAGAGCAGACTTGCTCAGCAGCTGTGGGAAAACAATAACAACAACAACACAAGGCAGTCCATAAGCCTGCGGCATGAAGATAATCGAATGCCTTTTCAGGTCTAAGAAACAGATTTCCATTTCGTCTTTATACTCAAGAGATTTGTTGTTCTGTTACCTGATTGTAAAGATACAATCTTCATTATTTAGATTTGCTCTGAAACCGCATTGGTCTTTGCCCATGTGTAGCTCATCCAGATACTTCAGTTTCAACACTAGTATCTTAGAGTAGGCTCTACCTGGACACTAAGGAAGGAGGGATATGCCCCTATGGTTTTCGCACTTTCATGTGCTGCCTTCAGCTTTTCCATTGTAATGTTTGCCCGTAATTGATTTTTTTCTTCTGTATTAAAGTCTGGTGTATCTGGAACTTGGTTTTCCCCGTCACAAAAGATCTCTGAGAAATATTCTTTACATCAGGAATTCTTTTCTATTCTTTCTCCAAAGTCCTCCAAGGATTTTTGCTTTGCTGATATCACTGTTTTCTTGGCTTCTTTTCTGGAACATATCCATAGTATTTCTCTGTATTTCATGATGTATTCTTTGCTTCTTTTCTGGAACATATCCATAGTATTTATATGCATTTCATGATGTATTCTTTGCTTCTTTTCTGGAACATATCCATAGTATTTATATGCATTTCATGATGTATTCTTTGCTTCTTTTCTGGAACATATCCATAGTATTTATATGCATTTCATGATGTATTCTTTGCTTCTTTTCTGGAACATATCCATAGTATTTATATGCATTTCATGATGTATTCTTTGCTTCTTTTCTGGAACATATCCATAGTATTTCTCTGTATTTCATGATGTATTCTTTGCTTCTTTTCTGGAACATATCCATAGTATTTATATGCATTTCATGATGTATTCTTTGCTTCTTTTCTGGAACATATCCATAGTATTTATATGCATTTCATGATGTATTCTTTGCTTCCAAATATTGTTTCCATTATTTTTGGCCCTAATCATTTTAGTTTCTTCTGTCCTCTATATCCTTCTTAACTCTGACTTCACGACTTTCTTCTGCTACAGTTGCTTTGATGATAGCCTTGTATTTTACCCAGAGAGCTATTAGTTCATCAGGTGGTTCTTCTGCACTTCCCACTGGTCGATATAAGCACCTGGTATTCGGTCCAAATGTCTGGCTCTCTTAGCTTGCATGTCTACATTCTTCCTACTCCTTTAGTATTTGGTTTCTTACTTGACTATGAGTTTTCTTATAATGTGACTACTCTCTCTTTCAGTTGTTCTCTTTTTGTCACAATGTAATGATTACTTTCCTTGCTGGTTCTCTTCAGGTGGCATCTCTCACAGACTTTAATGAATCTTTCCTCACAATGAAGTACTTAATAATGGATTTCTGTGTCCCTCTATGTTTACATCAAAAATAAGTATGAACAAGCTTTTGATGGAACTTTGTGTTTGTGAAGACCAGATTTTGCTCTGTATAGAACAACGCCATTTATAATATCTACAACGTATCTCCAAATCACTCTATAATCCATCTAGAATGATCTTTTCCTACTTGGTATTGTATCTTCAACGTATCTCCCAATCACTCCAACTCATCTAGAATGATCTTTTCCCACTCTGGTATTGTATCTACAACGTATCTCCCAATCACTCCAACTCATCTAGAATGATCTTTTCCCACTCTGGTATTGTATCTACAACGTATCTCCCAATCACTCCAACTCATCTAGAATGATCTTTTCCCACTCTGGTATTGTATCTTCAACGTATCTCCCAATCACTCCAACTCATCTAGAATGATCTTTTCCCACTCTGGTATTGTATCTTCAACGTATCTCCCAATCACTCCAACTCATCTAGAATGATCTTTTCCCACTCTGGTATTGTATCTTCAACGTATCTCCCAATCACTCCAACTCATCTAGAATGATCTTTTCCCACTCTGGTATTGTATCTTCAACGTATCTCCCAATCACTCCAACTCATCTAGAATGATCTTTTCCCACTCTGGTATTGTATCTTCAACGTATCTCCCAATCACTCCAACTCATCTAGAATGATCTTTTCCCACTCTGGTATTGTATCTTCAACGTATCTCCCAATCACTCCAACTCATCTAGAATGATCTTTTCCCACTCTGGTATTGTATCTTCAACGTATCTCCCAATCACTCCAACTCATCTAGAATGATCTTTTCCCACTCTGGTATTGTATCTTCAACGTATCTCCCAATCACTCCAACTCATCTAGAATGATCTTTTCCCACTCTGGTATTGTATCTTCAACGTATCTCCCAATCACTCCAACTCATCTAGAATGATCTTTTCCTACTCTGGTATTGAAATCGCTAATCATGATAATTTCGTCCTGGCAGTCGCCCACTGTCTGTTCAAGCAGTTCAGAGAACTCGCCTTGACATCTGCTCTATTCCCCTCATTCGGGGCATAAACAATGGTAATGTTCTTGCCTTCTTCTTTGAGGTCCAGAATCACAATACCTTCTGAGACAAATTTCCATCCCTTTGACTTCTGGACACAATACAAGCCACTGCTCCTTTGACTCTGTTGCTCCGCTCTAGAGAAACATATTATCCTCACTTTCCATTGATTGTCCTTTTTTCTTATTTTTTGTGTTAACCAATTTTAATTTCTTAATTTCTTCCATTAACTCATTCTCTTTGTCGTTTATGCTTCTAATATTTCACGTTTCAAAAAATCACAGTAATCAATTCTCTCCATTTCATTATCCTTAATATATGTACGGTTTTATTCCGATGTTGACTTTCCATGGAGTGGGTAGACAAACAAGTGATTTGTGGGGTGTGTCTGTGAATGATGTAGGTGCTGTTCCGTATCGATCTCTATGTCAACCATCGTTGCTGGTTCACGGATGTTTATTTGGTATTTACAGTTGACCTCCAAATGTAAAAGTCATTCACCGGCGCCCTTCTGACGCGACTGGTAGGTTGCCTGGTTTCACCCTCAGTGTAGCTGTCATTGCAACCATATTTTTTGTTGTTTGGGGGCGGGGGGAGGGGGGCGGTAGGGGGGCGGTGGGGAGGGGGAATCATTTTCGTTGTGTAAGTGCGGAAGTGTATTTCAAGATGGTCATTGAATGTGGGAACAGTGCGGATTGTTTGCCATAAATTATTTTGCCGTCATAAAGGTGACCAATTACAGTGATGATAAAGAAAGATTGTGAGATTGGTTACCAGGACCAGTTTTGGTCCCCAAATATATGTTGGCAATCGTTTACAGCGTATATGTGCTGCTGGTTAAACGGAGAAGGGTAATAGATGCATTTGGAAGGTCCAGTGATGCAGAGGCGACACACAGACCATCTTAATAATTGTTACCTTTGCCTGAGTCCTCCAACTGGACAATCTATTTCTATGAAGAAGAAGCGACTGTTAACATATCCGAATATCCTTCTGCTTAACGCTTAGATCATCACGGGGAAGCCTTTCCTTTTCCGGACCCACCAAATTATTATACTCTGGATGATAAACGTAAGGCCAATGAAGATCCGTCACAGGTGAAAGCATCCATATCAAGAGATTTGAATTGTGAGCCACTTGTTGAGTCTCCACAGCAAAATAAAATCACAGAGAATAAATGGAATGATCTAGTAAGAGATCTGGAACTGCAAAAATTCAGATCAGCGCTTTTCGGGTCAAGAATGTAGCAATGGAATCATGCAGAAATAAAGAATATACTTTTATTCGTGCCTAACTGAGTCTATTTTTCAAAGTGACAGATAACCTCATTGCTTGCGTTGATAGTGGGTCTAAAGGCACCACTGTAGATAGTGGGTCTAAAGGCACAACTGTAGATAGTGGGTCTAACGGAAAAACACTGTAGATAGTGGGTCTAACGGAAAAACACTGTAGATAGTGGGTCTAACGGCAACACTGCAAATATTCTACACAAAATCGACAATTGGAGAATGTCATTGATTATTTCAAGTTAAGTTTTAAAGTTATTCTGCTTGATATTGGTCATGTTTTACCGTCTGCACCAATCGGGTTGGCAGTATACGGCAAAGAAACCTAGAACATAAAACAATTGTTACACACCATCAATAAGGACAAGTATAAGTGGGAAATGTTGCCATCACGATGGGCTAAAAGCAGGATTGCACAAGATAACGCTGTTTCCTCTGTTTCTGGGAAACCGTGCCACGACTTCCCTTTACAATTGAAAGGATTGGTTCCCCATTATAAACACTTGAATCTAGTAAATGTATCTACTTGACGAGCCACTTGTGGAATCCAGCAAAGGTTTTCCTTCCTACTTTCTACATCAAAACGTATACTAATTTAGAACTTTGTAAAGCGCATGGATCGAAATGGGGTAGGATTTGTATATACAATTGTGGGAAATGGGATAGGATTCGTGTGTACCATTGTAGGAAGTGGGACAGGATTTGTGTGTTCCATTGTGGGAAATGGGGTAGGATTTGTGTGTATCATTATAGGGAATGTGGTAAGATTTGTGTTACCATTGTGGAAAATTGGGTAAGATTTGTGTGTACCATTGTGGGAAATTGGGCAGGATTTATGTATACCTTTGTGAGATATATGTAGGATTTATGTGTTCCATTGTGAGAAATGGGGTAGGATTTGCGTGTACCCCAGTGGGAAATGAGGTAGGATTTGAGTGTACCACTGTGTGAATTGGGGTAGGATTTGGGTGTACCAGTGTGATAAATGGAGTAGGATTTGAGTGTACCAGTGTGAGATTTGGGGTAGGATTTGAGTGTACCAGTGTGAGAAATGGGGTGAGAATTGAGTGTACCAGTGTGGGAAATAGGGTAGGATTTGAGTGTACCAGTGTGATACATTTCTAATGGCTAGTGAGACCAAAAAAGTACGGTGTATTTGTTGGTCCACAGATACATCCAAAGATAGGCCGTAAAGAGGGGGATGGAGGGAAAGTAGTTAGACGGGAGAGTTGGGGTTAAGAAAGAGTGAAAACAATAGCGCGGTAAAGCAAAAGAAAGTAATAGTAAAACAAAAGCAGGAATTGGAAAACCAACAAAATAACTAATTAAAGAACTCAAATGTTTTTATGCACATGTGCGAAGCATAGTAAATAAAAGAAGGTCAGAAAATGTGCATATAGATCTGAAAGTTGATAAATGTCTTCCTGTTTGGAGGTTTCAATGTTTATGGATTATTTTTTGTTGACTTGTATGCATTGTTTGTGACTTTCCTGCACTGTAAACGCTATTTCAAACTTTATACAAGTAAATATATTTATGGCTATTGCTTTAATACTGTAGCAGAGCATACACAAAATATAAATAGTACAAAGACGACCATTTGTTAGGATATTATAAGAGTTTATATCCTGAGATAAGCTCTAACGAAAATATCATTTTATCATCATTGTTTGCTGAATTCCAGGTTCTTTTTTTATGCTGCATAAAGATCTTTTAATACACATAGATTACACAAACATTAATCAAAGTGTTCGGTTTATATAGACAATCTAGCCAATGGAAACAATGGTTTTGAGTGTTTTAAAATAGCTGGCTGCACAAAGCGGGAGCTTGGTGTGGGTGTCTTGTCATCTGACAGAGATGCCATGCTTACACAATTCATGTACGGTCTTTTTCCTACTTGAGTAACATTCAAATCTAGCACGTGCAGGAGCAAGCGGCCTTTATTTCTCAGTCATGTAAATCCTTTCAGGGAACATTCTAAATAGGAAAAAACATCAGAATCAGCCCATTGTTTAGATCGTAGACAAACAACGTGTGTTCTAAGATTGTCCTACAAAAAAAAAACTGTTACTCGTTATTCGCTTGAAATCTGTTGAAATCAGACACGATTAGGCAAAAGTCATCATCATGTAGCATGTCCTTTGTAGAACGTCGCTCCCATCACAGTCTGTCTGAAAGAAACTCGTTCCCTTGCCAAAACACCAGCCTCTGCCACAGTCATACCCAGGCATTACTGGATATCTTGGTGCCATCGTCTTCTTGGTCTACCTCTTCCTCTTTCGCCTGGCACCATACCTTCCATCACCGTTCTCTCAAAAAAGCAAAAGTAGAAATTTGTTATATGTATAAATTATATGATCCTAGTTGATCCCTGCAGAACATCTGCGCGATATAAATATAACTACAATTCCCAGGGCCATACAATAGAGGGACAGGGCATTGTATTTGAAGATCTATGTATTTTTGTAACAGATTTATTTCGTTTGATATCCATAAATTGGCGTAACACAATAAAAGCCTCTTTGCCTTATGTAGTATTCTTAATTTGAAATCTATCAGTACCTCCAGACTTTATATTGCTACCAAGAGATATGAATGAGTCTATCTCTAGCAATATCGTCTCCCTCAATAAAATCTCAAGTCGTTTGGTGCTTTTATTCACAAATATTGTATCTGGTCTCTGAGAACAACTTAATTTGAGGAACCATTCAGTAAGCAGATTTATTTTATTTTGCATTTGGTTGTGGTTATTAGCTAGAAGAGCCAATTCATCAGCCAAGCTGAGATCATCATTTTTAAATGCAAAAATCAGTGTCCTTTATAATCCAGTCAACAGCCGAGGGAAAATGGCAGGAATGGTGATGAGAGGCAGCGGTCTCCCCCCCCCCCCCCCCCCCCCCAGTTCTTATCTCAAAGGTCTCCGAAAGCTCTCTATCATGTAGAATAGAGTTCTTATTAATTATGTTAGTGAACATCATGGGCGTTCAATAGTGCCTGAGCAATTTACAAGGTGATTCTTTGTCTAAACTGTTAAATGTCTTCTCATAATTTACGAATCCGAGATAAAGTTATCCATTCCAATCTACACACTTCAACAATTAGGCGGAGTTATCTGGTCAACATATAATCTATTTTGTCAAAACCTGCCTGCTCGTTTCTCAACTGTTTAGCTATGGTCTCTTAAAATAATCTAAAATGATTCAGTTTAATCTCTTACCCCTCTAATTAGGGTTCTGTTGCAACCCCTTGTTTTCCAGTAATTGAACTACTTAGTATTTTTTTCATTCTGCTGGTGTTTTTCCTCTATATAAAACTGCGAAACTGTCTTGGCTGCTTCTGATTAGACACCATCTGGGTTAGTGGATTTACTATCTTTATGAAGTATAATAGCTTGCCATATTTCTTTTCTAGCTGGCTTCATATAATTAACCGATTGAATGTCTAAAGGATATTCTGGAGCTAGTTAATTTAATATTTGATGAAAATATATATATCCTCAAATGCTCTTTGTGTTGCTAACCAAATCTTCTAACATCTTTAATAAATCAATTGTCTTGCATATATTTTCGTTTCAGTGCTTTCATTTGCCCAACAATCATTTTCTTTGGTATTGGTCCTGAATAGGATGTATGTGGCAATATGTTGTAGATTATAGCAAGGCTTTGGTACCGCCGCCTTTCAGAGCAACACATATGATTTCAACACATTTTAGGGACCGGCTTTACCTTCCCATTTAAATCCGTAAACTCTTAGCCAGGTAGCATCTTTGCAGGTGTTTCTAGAGCCACCACCCCGAGGTGGAATTTGGTCTTGTCTAGCTACAGATCACTGACCCTAATGCAAGCTGTCAGCTATGAGTCACTTGGCTGCTGTAACCTTTCCTTTTTACTGCTATATCTTTGGTTCTGTCCATCATTTATGCTGTACACAATGACAGAAATGACAGTATTTTAGCAAATAAAGATTAGTTATTGTCATAACGTAGATTATATTGCTATATTGCAAAAGTGTGTGAATGGAAAAAAAGAAAGAAAAGGATGCAGTCAAATAACAAAAACAAAAACAATGGATATTTTTTTCATTTTATGTCATGAGAAATTGAACTTAAAGACAGTGATCACTAATACAGGTAAAACCTGATAAGCAATTATCATTGAATCTTTTTGGAATAAATCCATCAGAAATGAAAATCTGTGTCACAGACAACACTGGCAGTTTTTTATTTGACATTTACATGACATTTTAGAATTTCCTTGCTCTAAAAGCTCAATTCACCCAATCTATTCTTAAATGCATTAATTGTGCCTGCCTCCACTACTTCTTGAGGCAATGCATTCCAAGCATTCACTACTCTGTAACTAAAAAACTATTTCCCAATATATGTTCTGAACCTTTCTTTAGTTAATTTGTAGCTATGTCCTCTGGTTCCTGTAGGTGGTTGTATTTTGAAGAAAAAAATTGTTATAGTCTAATGTATATGTACTGGACCTGTACTTTCATTGATGGAGATATAATATTCGTGTAGTTTAATTGATGGAGAGGAAGTATTTACGCATTTTCATTCATGGAGGTGTACGTGTGCTGTATTTTCATCCAATGAGAAAACATTATTCATATATGTCAGTATCTCTGTGTGAGTTCAGTAAACAGAACTCATTCTCGCCTTTGTTCTTGTCAAATCAAGTAAACAGAACTCCTCTTCGCCTGTGTTCTCGTCAAATCTAGTAAACAGAACTCCTCTTCGCCTGTGTTCTCGTCAAATCTAGTAAATAGAACTCCTCTTCGCCTATGTTCTCGTCAAATCTAGTAAACAGAACTCCTCTTCGCCTGTGTTCTCGTCAAATCTAGTAAATAGAACTCCTCTTCGCCTGTGTTCTCGTCAAATCTAGTAAACAAAACTCATTTTCACCGGTTTTCTCGTCAAATCCAGTAAACAACTCATTCTCGCCTGTTTTCTCATCAAATCCAGTAAACAACTCATTCTCGCCTGTTTTCTCGTCAAATCCAGTAAACAGAACTCATTTTCTCCTGTATCGCCTTCACATCCATTAACGGTTCTTATCTCCGTCTCTGTCCTTGTTGTCCAGTATACAGAACTCATCCCTGTGTGCATTACCGTGTGATTGCAGTAAACAGAACTCATCCCTGTGTGTATCACCGTGTGAATCCATTATACATAACTCATCCTTGTGTGTATCCTAGTGTGATTGCAGTAAACAGAACTCATCCCTGTCTGTTTTACCATAAAATCCAGTAAACAGTGCTCATCTCCAGCTGTTTCCCAGTGTGATTGCAGTAAACAGAACTCATCCCTGTCTGTTTTACCATAAAATCCAGTAAACACAATTAATCTCCTTCGGTATCCACGTGTATATCAAATAAACAGCTTTTATCCAGAGTCCCCTAAACAGATAAAGAATGAAGATGGCCACTGGACATTCACCATTGTCCTAAACGTAAAGATAGTTACAAATGGTACACGCAGCTTCAATATGTCGAACAATAGTAATCTTCACCACCATTGCTGAAGCACACAATGTGCTATGGCGCAGTCGTCGTGTATGGCGGCCCCATCTATGCTGGTGACCAAATACATCTTTAGAAGCAAGATGAAAATGAAGACGAATTGGAAAACACCGACGTCGTTCATGAAAACCTAGAAATGGTATCATTGTGCCATATAAGGCATGTTATGACAAATGTATGGGGAGGGTGGTGCGTCAGCTAACCACCTGGCTCGTCCTTGACAACAGTGCTAACGAATCTCGAGGTCCTGATCTGAAATAGCGGAGGCTTGGTGTTAAAAGTTCTCTGCTCCGGTGGAACGATTTTCTTTAAGGAGACACTACATGCAGACAAATAGACGTTCGAGGAAGACATAATCAGCATAGAATAATTTACCGTCGATGATGAAGTGTTAGTGATTGCATTTAATTCGATTTCAAGTTCTTGTTTAGGTGACACCAGTTTTCGTTCTCGTTGCCTTGTTTTCCGTATCTAACGTCAGGTACCCATTTAAGGTTAAGTTGTCTGGAAAGTATTGAAATCTAGATTGAGGCTGATGAGGCTTGTGAAAATATATTACTGTAACCACTGTGCTGCGCAGATGCTGGCAAGAAGAATGTAGCAAATATAATATTGAGTATGATATATGTCTGACAAGAAGGGGCTCCAACATCGTAACGGCAGTTGCAGTTCAGACTGCAAGCATTTATCAAAGCAGCACTTTACCTAATGAGACCACAAGTGCATCGGTATCAATGCACAAATTGACTTCATTTTAATACATAATAATGGACAGCATTATAGCAGGGCGATCTTTAAGAATTGAGAGAATACATAAAGATGATTATGTTGGCCAATCTAAATTTAAGACAAATAAACGCACACATGTAATGGAATTGATGATTGTTGTGAAGAGAGAGAAGCAACAATATAATGTGGTAAGCTAGGTTTCGTTCTTGTTTCTGTTCCAACGTAGTATCTGAACGATACATTCTATTGTTCAAATACACTTTACGAAGAAGGACGAGCAAGCACAATAGTCCTTCGACTAACATCAGGCGGACTATGCTGTTAAAAATAAATATATTCAAACTTTCTTCGGGAAACGAAGCAAACGAAAAAGAAAAATGTATTGTAAAACTTATGACAATTTCATATGCATAACAATTCAAGTACAAGGACCGTTAACGGCCTGTGCAACGAACATTTCACGAGTGCACAGATTCCAAGTAATTTATTATTTCCAGTTTATAACATTTTTACTAGGTACAGATGTTTTTAGAAATGTTGCCAGATAGTTAGTGTCCACAAGCTGAACGTCTACATTATGGACATTCTACATATCCCGAATTCTTCCGAATGGCAGTAAATAGTTAGTCATATACAACATGAAGGATGCCGACCAACAAAACACAAGGGACATTCACTCACTGAGATTGAACTGTTGCTTGTTTGTCTATTATTTCTGTGAAGGTATTTGTAATACATTTTTCTTCGTTCGTTAGGACAAATGTTCTTTTTCTTTTTCTTAAAAATGTAATTGACAATGATTATGTATTATTGTGTTGTTTATTTGTATTCAATCCCAAATGCAGACTTTTTCACTTTTTAAAACAAAACAGTAACATGATTTCCATAGTCTCCAATTTCAAATCATGGATACTCAACTGCAATTATGACAACAGCTACATGATGACATTAAACATATCCATAAACTGAACGAAAGCGTGTATGATTGTCTCAATGAAAACTCGCAATATTGATCGAATATTAACCTTGAAAGTCAGGCTTGGGCAGGAAATATGTTTTAAACTAGTGCTACAAAATGGGAAGATGAAATAACATTTTGGGAACTTTTAACTGAAACCGGCGATATTATAATTCTGTCTCTCGAGAATGGACGACATATCAGCAGAGAAGCAGCATGTTGCTCGTTCGTGAGCAACGTTAGGGTCAGTTCATCGTCAGTGCACGCGCAGGCTTAGGTTCAGGTATTTGCCAGCGGCCATTGGAATGAAATCAGTGAGTCTTATGATTTATATTAAGAGTAACGCTCTACCGTCAATATACATATGAAATCCTCGTGGGTATTTTGGTTTTTCTAGTGATATTTTTCTTTGGTGAATTAGTGTATTGGCTTTCTTCCTCTTTTTTAATTTATTCGTGTTGATCAGCATTCATTGAGACTTTAATGTTTGAAAATGATCATTGTTCATATTGATTTCTTCATCTGCCTTACCTGAAATGTTTACTTCGGGGGGTTCGTGATATTCTAATCAATAAGCGTATGTGTCTGTTGGAATGTAGCTTGAAGCTGCTGATTGCCATGTCGATGAAAGTGAATATAAAATAACTACGTTTCCCCGTTTCAAATTACCTATCCAGAATTCGTCTCAAATATGATGGCTCAATAATAATACTAATGTTCGCGAATGCGTCAAAGACCCATTGCGTCGATTGCCCACTACCCTGTCTAACTGATGAGGCTGTCCATGCGTAGCGTGTGGACCAAAATCCCTACAGACTCCAAGGGTGGAGCCGTGTACTCCGCAGCCTTGGAATGATGGCAGCGAGGAGTGTGTTAGACTAATGTTTGTGTTAAGCTGTCCGTGTCTGTCCGTGTCAAACTCCCTGTTTCCACGTGTCTCGCCGCCGAGGCTTCTGACTGTGTCCACCTGTTGGTCAGCGTGGCCCTTGCTGTGCTAAGAATACGAGGTTGGGAGAGATATTGTGTAACCTACGGTGGAGGGAGGAGCGGGCATGATGAGCGGCTTCAGTCCGAGCATAAATGTCCTTGAGTAGTGATAATCTGGACTGAATTCTGGTGTGCAGTTAAATGGGATGTTGGACTCCGTCACAGACTGGTTTCCCACGGCTTGAGCCAGGCATGAAATGCCGCCAAATGCAGCATAACAAACAGGATAACCCATCGAAAGCACATCAGTTCCACAGAATAAAGTCCTTAATACCACCTGGTGAAGAAGTTGTGAAATATAATCCGAACAGGAACGACTAAACATCGGAAAACTCGACACAAACATCGGAGAGTGTCGAGAGTGCAGCCACTAAGGGGCGGCCATCTTACTTCTATCTAGTTTAATAGGTCGCACTATCGGAATCTGTGTCCACAGTCTCAGCTCTCTAGGTTATGCAAAGTTGGTTAGTAAAGGAGAAATATAGAAGTTCACGCAAATGGATAACGGTCATGTCAATTAAATTAAAGTTTGTAAAACAAGAGGCATGTTAGTCTCTGTGATCGGTATCCGATTTCAAGAATTCATTTTTCTATCTACCCCTAAATAAGGTCAAATTGTTCCGTAGGGGTTTCATTTCTGACTTCAGACAGACTGTGGTATTGCAGGAGCTTGCGAGATCTTCTTGACTAACACGTACCCACTAACCCGAGCTACTACAGGTCACTAAGGCCTGAGTTGTCTGAGGTCCTACCTCACTGCTCAAAGTAATTTATTCGACTCTACTCGTGCTTAGTTCTTCATTGTTGACGTTATTTCTTAGGTATCAGGTTACATACGCTCTTCGTAATGTGCACTGAAGGAGATGGTCCTTAGCACACCTGGTCGTAGTGCGATGCACGATTTTTCATCAAAGTTACTACTATGTTGATCACAATGTCGACCCCTACTCCCTTATCCCTAAGTGTCCTGGCTGATGTGACACAATTTGTTTATAGAAGCACAACGTTGAATGAAAGTGGGGGTCTTGGTCACAATGTTTCAAATGGTCCTGGGGCGAGTCTGGCTGCCAACCTTATTACCTCAATAAAATAACACACATTTCTAGCAATGTTCTGAGGACTACCTTGTCATGGCTTGTACCGTCCAATTTGCAAACTGGCTTGATTCATAAGGAGCGTGTGGTCGAGGGGGTTGTGAGCTTGGCTTACAAGCCCAAAGTATCTGGTTCATATCACGTCACGCTTGGCTTAACATCCGGTAATGTCGTTGGCTTCTGTTACGATATGGCGGATCCTTCCAGTCGACCCAATTGTACATAAGTCAGGGGGAAATTACGGCGCTACCCAGTTTGTGCTCTGTCTTCGGCACTAAAAGAAATGTAAAGAACTAAGCACATACGAAGACACGCAGGTGCAACGAAACTGGTTCTATGAGAAATTCTCTCATATACTCCAGTATCAAATGACAGACACAACAACAAGTTTATTGTTGCATGTATCGGGGGGGGGGGGGGGGACGCTGTGGTCGAGATGTAAGGGACTCACCTCTCAAAGCAATGAACGGAAACCGCGTGGGTTGAAGTCACGCAGGTCTTAAGCGACCCCTGGTTTCATAGGAGGTGAGACCATAGCACCTGCATCCTGAATTACTCCAGTCGTCCTTACGTATGTCTTGCTACTGGCCCAAGGTAGTTCAGGACTAGAGAGTTAGGTTGATGATCAGCGCAGCTTCATCCTCACTATAATCCAAATACAGGGCAAGTTACATCATCTAGAGAGAAACTGTATCATGGTGTTGCCATCATGGCTTGCGACTGGCAACACATATTTTTCTAAGTCGAATTCCTTTGTGACATTTTATAACGGAGTCAGTGTGCTATATAGCACATCCCAGTATTCATATTACTCATGTTGATGCTAGAATGATATTTGATTGAAACTATCACTCCAGCTTTTCGATATTCATATATTATAAGAGGTGTGTTCAAACAGTATCCTACCTTGAGCCCAGAAAAATGCAATTACTCATCTGGAGGATTAAAGCCGTAATACACTTCAAAGTACTCTGCTTAGGACTTCACACTTCTAGCAGTGGTTCCGACATTATCGGAAGCATTCGATGAAGGCCTCTCTGTGAATGGAGTACAGCTGGTTCGTAGCATTCCGCATAATGTCTTCTTTTGACTCAAATCGGATCCCTTTCAGCGGAATCTTCAGCTTGGGGAACATGGGAATAGGTAGCTTGGTGAACGTTGTGTTTGGTCAAGAAAGTCTTCATCAGAAGCCAATGATTGGCGGATGCGTTGTCATGATGGAGTTGCGAAGCTCTCTTTGTCCACAGTACCAGTCGTTTGCATCGAACAGCAACACACGAAGGAAACGGATGATCTCAAGCTAGTACACTTTGTAAATGTTTTGACCTTGTGGTTCGTACTCGAAATGCACAACCCCACTGGAGTAAAAGAAAACGGTCAACATAACTTTAGTGTTGTTGCACACCTGCCTCGCTTTTTCCAGCCTCCCGGTTGATGAGTGTGTCCACTGTGACTACTGCAGCTTGGTTTCTGGGTCGCACACACAAACCCACGACTCATCACCAATGATCACAGTGTTCAGGAAGTCGGTGTCGCCGTATGCGCAGTCCAGCATGTTCTGTGAGACTTCCAGACAAAGTTGCTTCTGCTTCATCGTTAGCAGGTTCGGTAAAAGTTTCGTGGACACTCTTCTCATAGCCAAACCCTTGCTCAAAATGAAGTGTACCAAACCAATGCTTATCCCCACCTCATCCGCAAGTTCTCGTATGGGGACATGACGGTCCTGTAAGACCAAGATCTGTACTTGTTTAATGACTTCATCATTTCGGCTTGATGCGGGCCTACCGGAAAGTGTTCTGCTGGCTACAGATGTGTGATCAAGTTTTAAGCGATTGTACAACTCCTTAATGTGGGTCCTGCTCATGGTGTCATCACCGAAAGCCTGTTGAATTTTCCCAATGGTTTCCACTTGGGTATCGCCTAAGTTTTGGAAAAATAGGAATACTGCTGCTTAATTCTTTCTGTCATTTCGGGGTAAATGAGAACCAGACGTGTGCTCACTACACACAACACTGAAAAGCTGACTGCCAGCGACCAACGCAGTTATAGGTGGAAGGGGGGGGGGGGGGGGGGGAGAATACATGCATATGCATCAAGGTAACCTATACCTCCCTGCGAAGGACAACACGCTTGCTTCATTTGTTTCCGAAGAAAATATTAGGTCTGATAATTTTTAAACACATATTGTTTTATTTATCTATATCAATGAAATGAACATGTCTGTGCAATAATGCAATAATGTTTGTTTTAACAAATGTGCTGATTGAATTTACAAATGAACAATTCCGTCTTGTATTGCTTGCTCGGTATTAGAGGTTTACATTTCGTTATGTTTTACATATTATTATAGAGAGATAACTTGTCTGCTCGTTTCTGTATATGTTCGCTTTGTTGTTCTCAAAATTGGAACACCAACCAATCAATCAAAAACCTGTCAGCTCTCTGTGGACCATAGGTCCTCTACAAATACTCGCCAAGTCTTTCTATTATGAACCATCTGAGTCAGTTATGTCCTCGTCATAATGCCTCCAGTTCCCTCTTCCATGAAAGTTTCGCTATTCGTTTACATCTTTTGCCCTGTGAATTCCAGAACAGAGCTTGTCTGGTAATGTTATCCCCTGATTTCCGTAATGTGTGGCCTATCCATCGCCATCGCCTCCTCCGTGTCTCACTGGTATTTGTCCCGTTTTTTTCCATCAGTTCCACGTTGGTGATCGTGACGTACCATTTCCACTCTTGTATTTTGCGCAGGAAGCCATTTACAAAATTGTTAACACTTTTCATAAGTATATGTGCTGTCGTCCGTGTTTCAGAGCTATATAATAGAACCGATTTTACATTGGAGTTTGAAATTTTTATTTTGGTGGGGGTTTTAATTTCTTTTCACTTCCATAAATTCATAAATGCAATGAAAGTTCCGCTTCCCTTCTGTATTCTTAACAGAACATCGTTTTCTGTACCTCCTACTATGTCTATATTGCTGCCATGGTATGTGAAAGACTCCACATTCTGAAGGTGGGTGCTCCCAGCCCAATTATATTATTGTTAACTGCATTTATTTTCGAAACTTATCTTTTGTCTGTGTATTTTTAGCTGAATTGTTATGACGTCTCTTCGAGTATAAGAATCCTATTTTGCACCTGGCTTTGGGTATGGGACAAAAGAGCCAAAGTCGAGATCGTCAAGCACTCTCGCCAATGAAAAAGTGATCTTCAATTTAACTTTTTTTTCCCTTCTTACTGTAGCATTAAGATTCATTGTTAACCATTCCTCCTTCTATCTGCAACATTCAGATGCCTTGTTCGCCAATCTATAATCTGTCTGTACCATTCATATGTCTTGTTCGCTATTATATTATCTGTCTACCATTCAGATGCCTTGTTCGGTATTCTATTATCTGTCTGTACTATTAAGATTTCATGTTTCCACTTCTTCTTTTTATCTACGTATATTGTGTTGCCAATGCTTGTATTGAAAGGAAACACGTGTATATTTTCGAGTATGGAGCTTGAATAGTTTGAAATTGTGAATGAATGCAAAAAAATGGTAACAAATGTTTTAATATGTCTGTCACTATTTTTTCAAAACAGTACATAGCTGTGTCTTAATGACAATGTAGCATCACACGCTCATTAATTGGTACCAATGAGCATTTAATAAGTTCGTGTTATCAATGCTAATACAGTATATATTTCTTCACCTCTATGTATCATGAAATTGTCTAGAACTTGAACACATTGATATGTCATTGCTTTTTTTAAAAATGTATGTCAATTTGTTAAAGAAGAAAACTTAACGAAGAAAAGTGTGCATTTATAATATCATGAACAAAATCAAAATTATTCTAGAACACGTACAACAGAGGAGAAAAATATGTTTATGCGCTGAATAAATAACAATACACGTGTATGAACTGCACGAATATTTTGAGACAAAAAAATGTCAATGATATGAAATAAAATAGCTTTGTAAAGCTTTGAACGTTCATAATAAATCAGTGCAGCCATAAACACTGCCTAGAAATGCAGTAAAAGGTCAGGCACGATCAGAAAATAGAGAGAAGCCTGTACTTTCCAGCATAAACTCAAATTACACTGACATTGTGTCGGTGTTTATTTTGCTTAACGTCAATATTTATTTAAAAAACTTCAGCAAAACTCCTACATAGACACTTCTCAGAACACAGAATATGCTAACAGAGCAAACTCAATATGTTACGCTAATTACGAGCATAAAACCATTTTTTAAATTGCTGTGCGTTTATGCGGATGTTGGGTGTTCAATGAAGAAGGATACAACGCTCGTTAGTTTTTCTAAATACCATAACGGAAAATGGCATGAAAGGCCAACTACCGGAGATTATATTAAATGTATTTCTTCGTGAGAGATTCTGGAAACTGGGAGGGTAAATGTGTTCAACACAGAACGCTCTAGACACTTTTCAGCAATTATGATTGCTAAGACAATATTTTGTTTTGCTCTAAGTTCCTGATTCTATTGTGTGGCAATTGGCTGTATTGGGTGGATGGAGATTGACGTTACTGGGTGAATGGGGATTGGCGCTATTGGATGGAGATTTGGGTTATTGTGTGGAGATTGGCGTTAATGTTTGGAGATTGGCGTTATAGTGTGGAGGATGGTACGGTAAACGATGAGATAACAAATACAATTTTAACAGGTCTGGGCACAAAGTAAAACAATAAGCCTGTGGAAGTCCTAAACTGCAGTTGGAAAACGGGTATTGTACCGCAGACGTGGAAGCACGGCATATTGATTCCAATTGCCAAGAAAGCTAAAGACCTAACCAACTCAAATGGCTACAGGTACATCAGTTACGTAGCGTGGCAAAACTTATAAATTGAAATATTTGAAATATCAGGCTGATGTGACACCTAGAAGATTATTTTGATTCCGCAGCAAACTGGATTCCGGCAAATCTAAGGTCAAATCAATGTCAAACCACCAGCTTAGCTGCTCGTCAAATGGAGATGATATGGGTGGATCTATCAGAAGCGTTGTTTAGGGTATGGAAAGAGGGACAGATAGTCAAACTGCGTAGATGCAAAGTTTGTTATAAAAATGTACAAATGCATCAACCACTATTTTGAGACTAGAACCGCTAGGGACGAAGTCCAAGGAAAGACTAGCAGAAAGAAGACTCTATAAAAAGTGGTATTTCAAGGCGGAGCCGTGTCGCCCACAATTTTTTCTCGTGTATATACACGACATAACAGAGGATATCCCAAAGACTGCACACAGTTCTGTTTTTGCGAATGACTTAGCTTTGTGGATATCTGCAGAAAAAACCTACTGATACAGAACGCTGTAATATCTAGTTAATGGTAATGATACAGAACGCTGTAATATCTAGTTAATGGTAATGATACAGAACGCTGTAATATCTAGTTAATGGTAATGATACAGAACGCTGTAATATCTCGTTAATGGTAATGATACAGAACGCTGTAATATCTAGTTAATGGTAATGATACAGAACGCTGTAATATCTAGTTAATGGTAATGATACAGAACGCTGTAATATCTAGTTAATGGTAATGATACAGAACGCTGTAATATCTAGTTAATGGTAATGATACAGAACGCTGTAATATCTAGTTAATGGTAATGATACAGAACGCTGTAATATCTAGTTAATGGTAATGATACAGAACGCTGTAATATCTAGTTAATGGTAATGATACAGAACGCTGTAATATCTAGTTAATGGTAATGATACAGAACGCTGTAATATCTAGTTAATGGTAATGATACAGAACGCTGTAATATCTAGTTAATGGTAATGATACAGAACGCTGTAATATCTAGTTAATGGTAATGATACAGAACGCTGTAATATCTAGTTAATGGTAATGATACAGAACGCTGTAATATCTAGTTAATGGTAATGATACAGAACGCTGTAATATCTAGTTAATGGTAATGATAGAGAACGCTGTAATATCTAGTTAATGGTAATGATACAGAACGCTGTAATATCTAGTTAATGGTAATGATACAGAACGCTGTAATATCTAGTTAATGGTAATGATACAGAACGCTGTAATATCTAGTTAATGGTAATGATACAGAACGCTGTAATATCTAGTTAATGGTAATGATACAGAACGCTGTAATATCTAGTTAATGGTAATGATAGAGAACGCTGTAATATCTAGTTAATGGTAATGATACAGAACGCTGTAATATCTAGTTAATGGTAATGATACAGAACGCTGTAATATCTAGTTAATGGTAATGATACAGAACGCTGTAATATCTAGTTAATGGTAATGATACAGAAAGCTGTAATATCTAGTTAATGGTAATGATACAGAACGCTGTAATATCTAGTTAATGGTAATGATACAGAACGCTGTAATATCTAGTTAATGGTAATGATACAGAACGCTGTAATATCTAGTTAATGGTAATGATACAGAACGCTGTAATATCTAGTTAATGGTAATGATACAGAACGCTGTAATATCTAGTTAATGGTAATGATACAGAACGCTGTAATATCTAGTTAATGGTAATGATATCGGAACGCTGTAATATCTAGTTAATGGTAATGATACAGAACGCTGTAATATCTAGTTAATGGTAATGATAGAGAACGCTGTAATATCTAGTTAATGGTAATGATACAGAACGCTGTAATATCTAGTTAATGGTAATGATACAGAACGCTGTAATATCTAGTTAATGGTAATGATACAGAACGCTGTAATATCTAGTTAATGGTAATGATACAGAACGCTGTAATATCTAGTTAATGGTAATGATACAGAACGCTGTAATATCTAGTTAATGGTAATGATACAGAACGCTGTAATATCTAGTTAATGGTAATGATACAGAACGCTGTAATATCTAGTTAATGGTAAACGAGGAGAACAACTGCAGGGACACTCTTCACCCACTCAAATAAACCATCATCCTCATGTAGCATGTCCTTTGTAGAACCTCGCTCCCATCACAGTCTGTCTGAAAGAAACTCGTTCCCTTGCCAAAACACCAGCTTCCGCCACAGTCACACTCTGGCACTCCTGAATATCTTCGTGCCATCGTCTTCTTGGTCTACCCCTTTCTCTTTTGCCTGGCACCATACCTTCCATCACCGTTCTCTCAAGACCGTTGTGTCTCTTGATGTGACCAAAGTATTTGCATTTTATAGCCAAAATGAAATTGATAAACCAGTTCTCCTCTATGCTCAACTCTTGCCGAATGTCTACATTTGTTCTTTTCTCTGTCCAGGGTATTCTGAGGATCTTTCTGTAACATTTTGACTCGAAGGATTCGATTTTTTGTCTAGAAGTTTTGGTAATCTTCCATGCTTCACAGCCATAAACTGCCACAGGAAAAACAAAGGCTCTCAAGACTTTTACTTTTATCGTTTGGTTGGTGCCCTGCCATAATTTCTTCAGGCTGTTCAGTCTCTGCATTGCCATAGCTAGTCTTCTTCTGATTTCTTTCGAGCAGTCAACATTTTTGTCAATTCTGGAGCCCAGATATTCAAAATGTGTGACCTGATCTATTTCCTCACCACCCACTGTAAATGTATGCTGACATTGTGTTTTATCGGTGGTCATTATCTTTGTTTTGTTTATGTTTATGAACAGATTTTGATCTTTACTATGTCCATTAACGGCTGAAAGTAGCTGCTCTAGCCCTTCTGCACTTCTTGATAGTATCACTGTGTCATCTGCGTATCGTAACTCTGGAATCTCGTATCCCCCAATCGTCAATGGGTCGAAACTTTCAATGTTCTCATCTTCTCGAACATTTCTCATTATACATTCCGCATATATGTTGTACAGATAAGGTGAGAGGATAAATCCCTGTCGGACTCCCTTTTGTACTGCAAACCAATCTGATGTTTGCCCAGATACTCGGACAGCGGCTAGTTGATCTTGGTATAATTTTTCAATGAGATGGACTATATGCAAAGGAAACCCCATTTCCTTCATGATTCTCCACAGATTTTGAAGTTTTACCGTGTCGAAGGCCTTAGTGTAATCAATGAAACATGTGTACAGGTCTACATTAAACTCTCTACATTTTTCATAGATATTCCTTAAATTGAATATGTGGTCCGGGGTCCCTCATTCTTTCCTAAAACCTGCCTGGACTACGTGAATTTCAGATTCAAACCTTTTCTATATTCTTCTTAATAGGATTCGCAAGAGTATCTTGCTAGCATAGCTGATCAGCGCGATAGTTCGGTAGTTCGTGCACAGCTTCATGTTGTCTTTTTGGGGGAGGGGATTTTAAATGGATTTCTTCCATGCTTCAAATAAACAACAGAACTTAAATGTAAGACTAAATTGAAGAATTCTCGAGTGGTCAGCCGAGGTTCTTTGTGTATGACAAGAATAGCACTACTGTCGCATAGAGAGGCATGTCGTTAAAGGCGACTAACTGTGTCACATGGAATAACGCCGGCCATGGTTAGGTGGTTTGTTTAGAACAGTATAGATGGCGCCTAATAGGCTGGAGCCTACTTTGCTCTAGTGTTTGAGTCTATTAAGATGGATTCGCACGTTGGTAAACCACCCTCAGCGGAACTTGTCCAAGCACAGTGGAGTAAAGCTACTTGAGACTAGCCCACTACGCAGGAAATCCTCCCCCCGGCTACATCCAGATGATACCAGAGCTGGGACCTGCACAGGTGCATATCGCCCCTGTAAAAGTGCAGGTGGACTAAGAACTAGGAAGAAGAATTCATTAACTGCATGAAAATCCCAACTATTTATGTAATACCTTTCATAAGCGTCTGACAAGATGAATGCCGATAGAGAGACACCACATACGATCAAGTCAAAGAATGTTCATCATGAAAAAACATTATTAGTTAGTTGCCCATCGCAAGCAAAGATGGCGATATCGTCAGACATGTTTATTCAGATGTGATTGCATAGGATTGTACAGTCCGATCTGAGCGTGACAAACCATGGCCATGGACAAACTCTACCACACATACAGCACACTTGAACAACATTTGTAGTTGTGCAGTCTTGCATTCTTTCTTTTCGTGCAGCTCGCTTTGTTGTTGCGCCCCCCTAATGGCCCTTTGCTCAGCGATGCAAGCACCACGGGTGAGGGCATTGCCTCAGGCTGAGCGGTTTGGGGCAAGCAGCTCCCAAGCATCATCATCAATGGATAAACTCTTCAGAGAAACTTGTATAGTGTTTTTGCATTGTTTCTTTTGTCCCCCACCCACTCTTCCCTCCCTGCATTGTTTCTGTTGTCCCCCACCCCCTCTCCCCCCACCCTGACGAGAGCTGTCCCGAGCTGTCCGTGTAGCAGTTGTTTAGGGAGGCGCTCATCTGACATTAGAACAACATGCCCTGTCCATCTCATCTGGGCTCTCTGTATCAGCGTATAGATACCAGAGAATATAGACCTGCTGGTGAGAGTTGGGCACTCAATCCTGCCAACCGATTCCGAGTAGTTTGTGGAAACAATTTACATGGAATTGATTAAGTATCTTAAATGGCTGGTAAATGCTGTCCTTGTTTCGCATGCGTACAGGAGGATGGTTAGCACAACAGCATGATAAACGTTTATCTTGGCGGCAACACTGCAAGGAAGCAGATCAGCATGTACTTTAGAAACTGTACATTGGATATGTGCGACCAGTACCAGAATATAGCATAGCGGAGTGGCAACTGCAGCCAAATCAAATTTTGAGAAAATAATGAGAATAATAGAAGTGTGTATAAATCCAACACCCATTAAGGAACCAGAAATTATTACAACAATACAAGCAATGGAGGACAGAGAAGCCAGCAGAGCCCAACAACAAAGTGAGACAGAAGCTTGATTGATCACCCAATGTACCAGAGAATAAATGGACTTGGAAAAAAAGACTAAAACGGAACAATTTTGTGGCACCAGTCACAGAGAAGTGCTAAACAGTTTATATAAATGGCTCAGCACAAATAACACCTATACCCATTACATACATGCTTTCCACCTGGATGAAAGATCTCTCCCCAGAACTGATAGATAAGAATAGAACTAAAAGCCTTAACTGAAAAATACATAGAGAAAAACTAACCAACCAATAGATAGAACAAAGTGTGTACAGATGAGTCTACAATAAATGCTGCAGAGAATCGAGGTAGAAGAATCATTTTGAACCTAAAAAATGGTACCAGACGGAAAGTTATCAGTGGAAACCGGAACATGTTAAAGTGATTTCAAAGCAGAGGCAGAGACCTAAAAAGCTGCATCAGAAGTGCTTACAATGAAGGAAAACACAGCGAAACACGTGATAATTTTCATAGATACGCTATCTGTGGTGGCAGCGTTCGGAAACCAACAAAATACGAATCTAAAAGAACTCTGGGAGGTAATTTCCAAAGTTAATATCGATTCAAGAAAGTGTTGATGCAGTGAATTTCATCTCATTGCAGCATACTTGGCAATCAGAAGGCTGACATACTGGCAAGAAAAGACAGGACGCTGTCTCAACCTAATGTAGGTATAACTTACGAAGAAGTCAAGGGATGTACCATGAGCAGATACAAGAAAAGTGGTTAGCGTAGCATCCAGGGCAGCAACATAATGACGCTTGCTACAAGCTAAACAGTGGTGATTTTCATACTTGGAACAGGCCACAACAGGTTACGATACCATTTGTTCAACAAGTTCAAGTTCATTGAAGCACTGTTAAAATGGCTGCTCAACATCTGATGCAGAAGCATCCAACATGCGAGATACAGAGAAAGCACATTTGGCCATCGCCCGTCCCATTTCGATACAAACTGTATGGAGCTACCAGTGCTCTCATACCAACCACAACTTTCTTTAGAGACATTCAAGTTGACGTTTGGAAACGTACGACTACGATAATGGCGAAAAAGAAGAAGAAGTATAGTTCTGAAGATATTGATTTCACTGTGCAGTGGTTGGTGTGGCTATATGTGCTGGTGTCACTGTGTCGTGGTTGGTGTGGCTATCTGTGCTGGTGTCACTGTGTCGTGGTTGGTGTGGCTATATGTGATGGTGTCACTGTGTCGTGGTTGGTGTGGCTATATGTGCTGGTGTCACTGTGTCGTGGTTGGTGTGGCTATATGTGCTGGTGTCACTGTGTCGTGGTTGGTGTGGCTATATGTGCTGGTGTCACTGTGTCGTGGTTGGTGTGGCTATATGTGCTGGTGTCACTGTGTCGTGGTTGGTGTGGCTATATGTGCTGGTGTCACTGTGTCGTGGTTGGTGTGGCTATATGTGCTGTGTCACTGTGTCATGGTTGGTGGCTATATGTGATGGTGTCACTGTGTCATGGTTGGTGTGGCTATATGTGCTGGTGTCACTGTGTCATGTTTGGTGGCTATATGTGATGGTGTCACTGTGTCATGGTTGGTGGCTATATGTGATGGTGTCACTGTGTCATGGTTGGTGGCTATATGTGATTGTGTCACTGTGTCATGGTTGGTATAGCTATGTGTGTTGGTGTCACTGTGTCATGGTTGGTGGCTATATGTGATTGTGTCACTGTGTCATGGTTGGTGGCTATATGTGCTGGTGTCACTGTGTCGTGGTTGGTGTGGCTATATGTGCTGGTGTCACTGTGCAGTGGTTGGTGTAGCTATATGTGATGGTGTGACTGTGTCATGGTTGGTGGATATATATGATGGTGTCACTGTGTCGTGGTTGGTGTAGCTATCTGTGCTGGTGTTACTGTGTCGTGGTTGGTGTAGCTATGTGTGCTGGTGTCACTGTGTCGTGGTTGGTGTAGCTATGTGTGCTGGTGTCACTGTGTCATGGTTGGTGTGGCTTTATGTGATGGTGTCACTGTGTAATGGTTGGTGTAGCTATATGTGATGGTGTCACTGTGTCGTGGTTGGTGTGGCTATATGTACTGGTGTCACTGTGCAGTGGTTGGTGTAGCTATATGTGATGGTGTGACTGTGTCATGGTTGGTGGATATATGTGCTGGTGTCACTGTGTCGTGGTTGGTGTGGCTATATGGGCTGGTGTCACTGTGCAGTGGTTGGTGTAGCTATATGTGATGGTGTGACTGTGTCATGGTTGGTGGATATATGTGATGGTGTCACTGTGTCGTGGTTGGTGTAGCTATCTGTGCTGGTGTTACTGTGTCGTGGTTGGTGTAGCTATATGCACTGGTGTCACTGTACGGTGGTTGGTGTGGCTATATGTGTTGGTGTCATTGTGCGGTGACTGATATCACTGTGATGGAGAATGATGTTAGTGTGGTGGAGAATGATGTTAGTGTGATGGAGAATGATGTTAGTGTGACGAAGAATTATGTTAGTGTGATGGAGAATGATGTTAGTGTGATGGAGAATGATGTTAGTGTGACGAAGAATTATGTTAGTGTGATGGAGAATGATGTTAGTGTGATGGAGAATGATGTTAGTGTGGTGGAGAATGATGTTAGTGTGATGGAGAATGATGTTAGTGTGATGGAGAATGATGTTAGTGTGATGGAGAATGATGTTAGTGTGATGGAGAATGATGTTAGTGTGATGGAGAATGATGTTAGTGTGATGGAGAATGATGTTAGTGTGATGGAGAATCATGTTAGTGTGATGGAGAATGATGTTAGTGTGATGGAGAATGATGTTAGTGTGATGGAGAATGATGTTAGTGTGATGGAGAATGATGTTAGTGTGGTGGAGAATGATGTTACCGCATAGACATTGGTGTCAGTTTTAGAATATGTTAAAGCACGTATGTGATCCTTAATGAAGAAACACTTTTCTTTTTTCAATATAGGACGTCACGCGGTTAAATGTATTACAAGAGCCTGTACAATCACTCAGCAATTCCAGGCAACTATTCAAATATATTCAGCTGAGCCTACAATCAAATCTATGTCGACTTGATGTCTTCAATTATATGGAGAGACATACACACACAAATCATAATTTGAACGATCGATTATTTTATTTTGCCAAGTGCACAAAATTCATCTTCCCTGAGTAAAAGAGTCTTAGGTCAAACTGTCCTACAATAGATGTTAATCTTCTGAGAAATGTTGACAATGCGTTCCCGTTTTGAAACATGACTTTATACTCAAAATTAAGCCTGGTTTCATTTTCTCCCTGTGTCATATATTTGACATATTATGTGCAGAATATATTTCCTCACATTATTCCATTTTAAACGTGTTTTTATCTTCTGGCTTCTCTTGGAATGGTCGATGTTCTGAGCACCTCAAATTAGACGATGTCATGCTAGATTTTGTGGAGGCGAGTTTAATTAAGTATCGGGTAAGATGTCATTATATTCGGCGTGTGTTTGTCAGTCAAAAGTGTTTGTCTTATTGTCTTCGCTATTTCAACATTATGAGTCTGTCGTCCCCTAAGTGTCATTAGCTGTCATCATATGAGTTTCATTTGTCTATTTTCAAATAATTGTCAACAGCCATTTCTCGTATGTTTGACATGTGTATGCTGTCATTTGTTTGTCATTAGTTTATCGTCATCGGATTGCCTTTTTTTTCTGTAGCCACATAATTATCCTATTCACCCCTCTATATTATTTAATTTACCTGGTATTGTCTTTTTATTTAGTCTTTCTTCTTTTAGTTGTCTTTGTTTTGTGAATGCCTGTTATTCTCTCTCTCTCTCGCCTTCTCTCTCTCTCTCTCTCTCTCTCTCTCTCTCTCTCTCTCCCTAATTCTAGTGACGCTCTATTGAAACATTGAGAAAAGACATGAACTGTTCACTTAGATGAGAGTATTGTATAAAATGCCCAAATGACCCATATAACCAATTGAGACAGGAGAAATTGTCATCACTTTTCTTGATTACTTGATTACTGTATCCTCTCCATGACTGGTAGGTCTGTATCATTTAATCAGTCTAGCACGGATGCATCCTTTCCGTGGCTGCTGTGTTTGTTTCATGTAATCAGACTAGCACGATGTGTTTGTTTCATGTAATCAGACTAGCATGGTATGTTTGTTTCCTGTAATCAGACTAGCAAGGTATGTTTGTTTCATGTAATCAGACTAGCACGGTGTTTGTTTTATGTAATCAGACTAGCACGGTTTTTGTTTCATGTAATCAGACTAGCACGGTGTGTTTCCCTAATGTAATCAGACCAGCACGGTGTGTTTGTTTCATGTAATCAGACTAGCACGGTAAGTTTGTTTCATGTAATCAGACTAGCACGGTGTTTGTTTCATGTAATCAGACTAGCACGGTGTTTGTTTCATGTAATCAGACTAGCACGGTGTTTGTTTCATGTAATCAGACTAGCACGGTAAGTTTGTTTCATGTAATCAGACTAGCATGGTGTTTGTGTCATGTAATCAGTCATGCAAGGTGTGTTGTTTTCATGTAATCAGACTAACACAGTGTGTTTGTGTCATGTAATCAGTCATGCAAGGTGTGTTGTTTTCATGTAATCAGACTAACACAGTGTGTTTGTGTCATATAATCAGTCATGCAAGGTGTGTTGTTTTCATGTAATCAGACTTACACAGTGTGTTTGTGTCATGTAATCAGTCATGCAAGGTGTGTCGTTTTCATGTAATCAGACTAACACAGTGTGTTTGTGTCATGTAATCAGTCATGCAAGGTGTGTTGTTTTCATGTAATCAGACTAACACAGTGTGTTTGTGTCATGTAATCAGTCCTGCAAGATGTGTTGTTTTCATGTAATCAGACTAACACAGTGTGTTTGTGTCATATAATCAGTCATGCAAGGTGTGTTGTTTTCATGTAATCAGACTAACACAGTGTGTTTGTGTCATGTAATCAGTCATGCAAGGTGTGTTTTCATGTAATCAGACTAACACAGTGTGTTTGTGTCATGTAATCAGTCATGCAAGGTGTGTTGTTTTCATGTAATCAGACTAACACAGTGTGTTTGTGTCATGTAATCAGTCATGCAAGGTGTGTTGTTTTCATGTAATCAGACTAACACAGTGTGTTTGTGTCATGTAATCAGTCATGCAAGGTGTGTTGTTTTCATGTAATCAGACTAACACGGTGTGTTTGTTTCATGTAAATAGTCTAGCACGGTGTGTTTGTTTCATGTAAATAGTCTAGCACGGTGTGTTTGTTTCATGTAAATAGTCTAGCACGGTGTGTTTGTTTCATGTAAATAGTCTAGCACGGTGTGTTTGTTTCATGTAAATAGTCTAGCACGGTGTGTTTGCTTCATGTAAATAGTCTAGCACGGTGTGTTTGTTTCATGTAAATAGTCTAGCACGGTGTGTTTGTTTCATGTAAATAGTCTAGCACGGTGTGTTTGTTTCATGTAAATAGTCTAGCACGGTGTGTTTTGTTTCATGTAAATAGTCTAGCACGGTGTGTTTGTTTCATGTAAATAGTCTAGCACGGTGTGTTTGTTTCATGTAAATAGTCTAGCACGGTGTGTTTGTTTCATGTAAATAGTCTAGCACGGTGTGTTTGTTTCATGTAAATAGTCTAGCACGGTGTGTTTTGTTTCATGTAAATAGTCTAGCACGGTGTGTTTGTTTCATGTAAATAGTCTAGCACGGTGTGTTTGTTTCATGTAAGGAGGAGCTGAGCAAATGCGAGGTTGGCAGTTCCCCAGTTTTGTAGAATTAAAGAAGAACCTCTTTTCAATTAGCGGTTTGATAGAGCTCTCACATTTCACAGCAAAGATACTAGTTTCATCTCCTGTTTTCGGCATACTTCAGTCGACCCAGACTTACCAAACTACTGATAGGAAGGGAACGTTCCACCCCAACGCGTAAACACGCTTCAGCGTCTTATAATAAAGTCGTTAGCACTTCATCCCCGATAGCAGAGCATCCTCTAGGATTACGTGTACCTTTTACCTATTTCTATAAAAGAAAGATCTCGGTGGTACGTGTATTCCCAAAATTAGTATATAATTAGTTCTAGTTGTAATGATTATATTCATCCTGCACCGCCTCTGAGTGGAGGGAAGGGCGGGAGGGGGGTGGGGGGTAAAAGTGAAGTGACACAGCGCTCGGTTTTGGCCTCAATTTTGTTCTTGCTATATATAAACTATTTGGACATTGATATCAGATCCGTGATTGCAAAATTAGCGGATGACACAAAACTATACAGTAGTGTCTCATCTAAAGCAGAAGTGGATATATTGAGCTCGGATTTAGATACAATTCGAAATGGAGTTTAATGTAGATAAATGTACAGTCACACACATGGGTAGATCCAATATGGAACATAATTACAGAATGGGTGAGAACAATATTAGAATGGTAGAAAATAAAAGGGACCTAGAGGTTATAATAGATCATAGAGGTAAAGTAAATAAGCAAGTCCAGGTAGCAGTGAAAAAGGCAAATGCAATGACATGTATTATAAAAAGAAACATTAAACATAAGAGCAAGGAAGTGTCTAGTAAAGAGAAGAATTCAAAGTGACGTAATACAGGTTTGTATAAGATAATCAAAGGCAAGGATAAAATAGATTCTAACAAGTTTTTTTTCAAAATACAACCACCTACAAGAACATGAGGGCATAGATACAAGTTAACTAAGGGAAGGTCCAGGTTAGATATAAGGAAATATTTTTGTGGGTTAGAGATTGGTGAATGCTTGAAATGTACTGCCATAGGAAGTAATGGAGGCAGGGGCAATTAATGCATTTATGAATAGATTGGATGCGCATAGCTTTTAGAGCAAGAAAGTGTAAATGCAACTGGTTGTATACAGACTCTGCAGAGTCTTCTAACCCAGTATAAAAACGTTAAGTTAAGTTAAGTTAACCGATCGACACACTGTATGTAGGAGAACAAGCAACAGCCAGAATAGCTTGAATGACATTGGATTGGTTTGAGCTGAAGAAGGAAATGAGACAACGATGTGTACTTTCCCATTATCTTTTCAACGTTTGTTTTGAAAACATAATGAGAAGCGTCAACAATGAGAGAGTATGGTACGTTTGACCCGTTCAAAGTCGTCGGAAATAAAATACTTCCTTAAGAAGAGCACTACGGGGCATGAACAGATTATCCAGCCGGTTAAATAACATTGCGATGAATCAAATCTATATCTAAACATTAGCCAGACCATGATAATGAGCACTGATAAGGCAAAAACCGGACTTAAATTTATCCTAGAGAAGCAAGAAGTGACGAATGTCACACGTTTTGACAATCTCGCCTCGTTTAAAAGTAACAATCAGAATTTTTTTTTTTTTTAAATAAAGAAAAGAATGTCTATTTCACTACAGTAGTTATCAACAATTAAGAACATGTATCAGAACACTAACAATTTGACAACAATAAAGATTCTGAGGACTTGCATCTTCCCACTGGCAATGTGAGGATGTGACACATGGATAACCACACAATGGCAGAAGACGGGATCGTTCAAGCTAAAATCGTACAAAAAATATCCATGAATATCAAGAAATGATTAAAAAAATTATTCTGAAGAAGGTGGATATAGGTGAAAATTGACTTTCGTCCAACTGCCCTAGCCAAATGGCATCGCAGAGAGGCGGGATGTCCTACTACACCTGCATTATGGCGTCGCAGAGAGGTGGGATGTCCTACTGCCCTTTCCATACGGCGTAGTAGAGAGGCCGGATGTCCTACTGTCCTTTCCATACGGCGTAGTAGAGAGGCCGGATGTCCTACTGCCCTTTCCATTCGGCGTAGTAGAGAGGCCGGATGTCCTACTGTCCTTGCCATACGACGTCGCAGAGAGGCGGGATGTCCTACTGCCCTTGTCATACGGCGTAGTAGAGAGGCCGGGTGTCCTACTGTCCCTGCCATACTGCGTCACAGAGGCGGGATGTCCTACTGTCCCTGCCATACGGCGTCGCAGAGAGGCGGGATGTCGTACTGTCCTTGCCATACGGCGTCGTAGAGAGGCGGGATGTCCTACTGTCCTTGCCATACGGCGTCGCAGAGAGGCGGAATGTGTAGATTTCTTGTTGTCGCCAAGTGGGAGGCTGTCCTAAGGTTTAACGTCCTGAGAGTGTCTGGGACAGTCTCGATCCACCGACGTCGGGGTCTGCCCCTTACTCGTCGACCGGAGACCTACATTTGATATCCTCTTGATGCAGGCTGGTCATAATGCATTCTGATTAAATGATGAAACCACTTGATTTTTGGGAGTCAATGTAGTCATTAACTGGATTTGTCTCCACTGTCTGTCTCAGTGTGGTGTTGCGGATTCGGTCACGGGTTGTCTTTCCGGCTGCACTTATCACACAGCACATCTTACATCTCTGGACCTTACTCATATGGCTTGCTAGTAAGGTCCAAGATTGACATTGGTAACACAATGCAGAAATAATAGTGTATTTATCAGCCTTCCTTTAGTTGGAAGAAGCACTCTAGGATGTTAAAAAATCTTTGGAATTTGGTTGTAGATACTGTCAACCTATGTGCAATCTTTCTGTCCACTCCGCCGTCATCAGTGAACATACTATCTAGCTATTTAAACTCCCATACTTGCTTGATACAAATGTCACTGATGTCAAAACGTCTTTGCACTTTGTCACGTGATATTAACATAGTCTCTGTTTCGCCTGTAATGATCTTCAAGTCATATTCGTTACAAGCAAAATGGAGTTAAGGTGGTGTATGGCGTCTCCATTTTGGTAAAAGATGACCCCCTAATCATAAGCAAATCACAGATTATTGAAGGACTCTTCATGGGGGTTAGCCAACGGTATAATTTTATCCATGTCAATTATGAACAAAAGTGGAGAAAGAAGACACCCTTGTCGTGCACCACGTAGAACTGCAAAACCAATTTGTCATACCTGCATTCGTTCGTACTGCGTCTTTACTGTTCACGCACAAAGCACGAAGGCCACCCACAGTTGACCTTCCACGCCATATTCCTCCATTACCTCTCATAGCTTATATCGATTTACCTGGTCAAATGTCTGTTCTTCATCAATGAAGAGCACGTACGGTTTCTTTTTGAATCTTGTGAATTTTTCACTCAGCTGTCTAAGCGTAAATATAACATCCGTAGATCCCCTTGGGTCATTCATAAGGCAACATGGGTATACCCAGACCAGAAAACAAAGAATCAGATTGACCACATCTGCGTAAACTCCAAATTTAGACGATCATTATTAGATCTCAGGATCTACACTTAGACAGATGTGGCCTCATACAACTTTTTAGTGATTGCGAAGGTACAGCTGAAGTTAAGGATAAACAGAACGATGCAAGTCAGCAGGCCACGATACTAAAAGAAGATGATAAGAAAAACGAGTTCCGTATAACACTCAAGAATAAATATCAAGCACTGGAGCTGCTAGATGAAGGGTCCAGCATTGAGGATAGATGGGAACAAGTACAAAGTACATGGGAAATTGCATGCGAGGAAGTGCTAGGAATGAAGAAACGGCAGCATAAAGAATGGATAACAGCAGAAACAATTACTAAGATCGGTAAGAGACGAAATAAGAAAATGGCCTTACTAAATAGTAAAACGAGAGCCGAAAAAAGCACAGCATAGAAAGAGTATGTAGAGAGCAACAAGGAGGTTAAAAAGAGCATCAAGGCAAACAAAAGACGTTACATTGATGGTCTGGCTGAGGAAGTGGAAGAGACTGCAGGAAAGGGAAATATGAAAGGTCTTTATCAGGCTACGAAGAAACTATCGGGAAAGTATCAACAACAAGGTAGACAAATCATAAATAAACTTGGGGAAAAGATAACTAGCCTTGAAGAACAGAAGAAACGATGGGTAGAATACTTTAAAGAGCTTTTAAGCAGACTAGCACCAGACAACTCACCAGACTTCCCACCAGCAGAGGAGGACCTACCGATCAACTGTGATAATCCAAGTAAAGAAGAGATGAGAATAGCAATAGAGTTTCTAAACAATGGAAACGCAGCAGGACCTGACAGGATACCACTGGAAGCTATAAAAGCAGATGTTCAAACTACTAATTATGCTCAACAACTTTATAGGCGCCATCTGGGAGAAAGAAAGCTTACCAAAAAAATGGAAAGAGGGCTACCTGGTGAAATTGCCTAAGAAGGGAGATTTACATGTATGCAAAAACCATAGAAGAATTATGTTATTATTAGTGCCGCGAAAGGTGTTAAATACAGTAATACTAAAAAGGTTGAAAAGGCAGTGGATAACAAGATAAGGGATGAGCAGGCCGGCTTCAGACAGAATAGATCAAGCATTGACCAGATATGCATATTGCGGATAATTGTGCATCAATCATTGCAATGGAATACGAGTGTGTACATTGATTTCGTTGATTATGAAAAAGCTTTCGACAGTTTGGACAGAGATATACTCTGGAGGCTCTATGGAATTTATTTCTCAAAAGCTCATAAACATAATTAAACAGACGAATGAAATTATGCAATGAAGAGTTATACACGAAGGACAACTCACAGAGCCATCCAAAATTAAATCAGGGGTATCACACGGTTGCCTACTGTCGCCTTTCCTGTTCATCCTGGCAGTGGACTGGATTATGAAAGTAACACCAAATGAGAGAAATAGAATCCAGTGGACCTTGAATAAACAGCTAGAAGACCTATAATATTTGGATGATATATCCCTTCTGTCCCACAGCCAAAGCAAAATCCAAAGGAAATTGGATATACTAGATTTTACCTCTGAACAAGTCGGTTTGAAGATCCACTAGGAAAAGACAAAAACAATTAGGGCAAAATCATCAAATTCAGAACCAATCAGGCTGAGAGGAACGCCACTGGAAGATGTAGAGGTATTTATTTAACATGGAGGTATCATCAACAAGGAAGGAGGGACAGGTGAGGATATAAAAACAAGAATACAAAAAACAAGAGTTTCATTCGAAATGTTGACACCCATATGGAACTCCAAGGAAATGAGAAGAACGACAAAAATAAGGATTTTCAATTCAAATGTGAAGCCAGTCTTGCTGTATGGAGCGGAAACCTGGAGGATGACCAAAGGCAATGCAGGACACCACCAGGGTTTTGTCAACAGATGTCTGGAGGATGACCAAAGGCAATGACAGGAGACTGTAGGGTTTTGTTAACAAATGCCTGAGAAAGATTATTGGTATAAAATGGTTTGACAAAGTTACAAATGACAGATTTAGAGAGAGCAGGGCAAGGTAAATTGGAACAGGACATCTTAGGAAGAAAGTGAAGATGGATTGATCATACATTAAGAAAGTCCCAGGCCAGTATCACCAGGCAATCCCTATCATGGAACTCCCAGGGAAAGAGAGGTATAGACAGACTAAGGAATATATGGAGACAAGATCTGGAGGTGGAGGTAAAAAAAACAGGAAAAAGCTGGAAGAAATTGAAAAAGATTGCACAGGAAAGAATTGCTTGGCAAGGGTTGGTTGATGGCCTATGCACCCCTGGATGATAGAAGGCGAAAGAGACATTCCCCGGTTTTACGGAAGCCTGATTGTGAATTACTAAGCAGTGGCACCACAATAGCTCGAACTCGTTGCTCAAGGACCCGTGCGACATTTGTTCAAACATGATTAAGGAGGGATATGCCCTTATATGAGTTGTAATTGTTTCTGCTGCTCTTCTTTCTCCAAATACGTACCACCACCGCTCTTTGTCAATCGCCTGGTACCTTCCCGTCAACCCACGCCTGAATACAGATTTTTGTCATCCATCTTACCCCTGCAACGTGACAAGCTTTTATGGCATCTGCAGATATGTTGTCTACACATGGGGCCTTGCAGTCAAGACTTATTCTAGTCCCCTCTCTGACTTCTTGCTCGAGTATTAATCCGTAGTTATGCGCAATATATTTCGGGATTCGTACTAAAGAACGATGTTGCACATATGCTATACCGTCAACTGCTTGTGATCTCTAGGAAAAGTAAGTCTGTGAAATACTCCTCCCATCTGCCTCTTATCCTCTCAGGTTTATAGAATGGTGGCCCCTCTTTGTCATTATCCCCTGTCTAAGAACGTTATTGCTCATCTCTCAACCGCAGAACGCTAATTTGTCTGTAAAAATCTCTTTGCGATGTTGAACATAGCTCACTCATTACCTCCCCATATTTTTACCAAGCACATTCTTGCCCCTGATGTACAACTACCCTGCATCTAGCCTCAGTATAAGAAGTATAGTAATCATCTTTCTAAGATCGCCGCCATTTCTTAAAAGACGTGTTCATGTCTTTAACTGCAGCCCCACACTTTCCTTCCATCACTAACATTGTCCGTTTCTTCCTGATACTACGTTTTCTAGTCGTTGCACACTCCTTAGTCAAAAAACTAGTTAAGGCGAACCTGACATTTTGTCACTGTTCTTCCCTTGTACCATGATGCGCCAGACTTTCATATTTCATTGCCATCTTGGCTACTAACACTGACTATTTAACAATATTGGGTCTATGACACATAAATACTTTGGCCATGTTAAACGCCACAATAATATGGTAAAAAACGATATTGGAGGGTGTGATACCTGGCAAGCGAGGCAGAGGCAGACCTAGGAAAAGATGGACATGGGACAGTAAACAGGTTCTAAAGATGACGGTGAGAGGCGGGAGAGCTGACCAAAGATGAAATCAGATCTGCTGTCATGATAGCGACGTTTTACAAAAGACATGCTATATGATAATGATGATGAAGATGATCATGATATCGATATGTATATATATATATAAGCACGATAAAGAAATAGTGAGACACTTACAGACAAAGACAGTACAGATAGTAACAGAAAAAAACAGAAAGTGACCAAAAGTTATAAACATATAGAGCCTGCTAGAAAGATACACAGACATAAAAGCAGGTACCGAGAAACCATCATCGAAAGACAGATGAATAGACAGAGAGGACGAGCAGACGTCCAAATGCAATTTCCATAAAAGCCACGCATAGTTTAACATCCGGTTGCAAGAAAAAACAAATGTACACGTCACATGAAACAGACGTCAATTAGGACAATATGTCAGACGCAGACACATAAGACATTACAATTCGCGGATGACACAAACAAATGCAGTAGTGGCTCATCTTAAGCGGAAGTGGATATGTTAAGGTCGGATTCAGATAAAATTGGAGAAAGGTCTGAGAGGTGCAAAATTAAGTTTAATGTAGATAATTATATAATCATCCACATGAGAAGATCAAACAAGGAACACAATTACAGAATGGGAGAGAACAATATTAAGTAGACAAAAAAGAAAAGCGACGAAGGGGTTATAATAGATGGTACTGGTAAGGTGAGTGAACACGTCCAAGTACCACATCAACAGGTAAGGTGAGTGAACACGTCCAAGTAGCAGACTGTACAGGTAAGGTGAGTGAACACGTCCAATTAGCAGATCGTACAGGTGAGGTGAGTGAACACGTCCAAGTAGCACATCAACAGGTAAGGTGAGTGAATACGTCCAAGTAGCAGATTGTACAGGTAAGGTGAGTGAACATGTTCAATTAGCAGATCATACGGGTGAGGTGAGTGAACACGTCCAATTAGCAGATCGTACAGGTGAGGTGAGTGAACACGTCTAAGTAGCATTGCAAAAATACAAACGCAATATTAAAAATGTTAAAAACAGACATTAAACATAGGATAAAGAAAGTGATAGTCGAACTATATAAAGCATAAGTTAGATTAGATTGGAGTACTGTGTGGAGCACTTATCGAAGAGACGATATAAACATAATGGAAAGGATCCAAAGGAAAGCGACAATTCCGGAATTGTCGTTATGAAGAAAAGACTCAGAAAATAACATGTCTTCAGTGCCCAGGAACGAGAAGAAATCGATGCGATTTAATAAGATATTCAATGGAAAGGATAATTAGACGATAACACATTTAAAAAAAAATTCAGCCAGTTACAAGAACAAAGACGCACAGCAACAAATTCAGCAAAGAAAGGTCAAGATTAGATATTAAAGAATATTGTTGTTGTTGTCAGAGAGTGATGAATGCTTGGAGTGCATTGCCACTGGAAACCATGTATTCAATAGTTAATGCATTCAACAATAGATTGGATGCACATGATTATTTTTAGATCAAATTTAGTGGAAGAAACTGGCTGTATTCCGACTCTACAGAGCCTTCTAAACCAGTAAAAAGAAGTTTAGTTAAATTATGTTAAGCTAAGTTAAGTTAAATACCCAATAATAATAAAATAGGCTACTGAAAACTATATTTAGATAAGAATATGGTAGTTTACTTGAAATGGGCGCAAATAATTGAAGATATTGTGGAAGATTTACAAATACAAATTAAAATTATTATAAAGAAAACTCATATTGTTTCCAAAATAATTTTTCCAATTTCTTTTTCGTCGTTTTCTCACAAATAAGCACATCAATCTCTGGATATATGAGTTCGGATGTTTTGGGATACAATACTCAATTCAAGCTCTTGTATAAACGAGTCAGCCTATCTTTGACTAAAATAATCACTTCAATCTTTGTATAAATGAGTCAACCTGTCTTAGACTACAATAGTAACATCAATCTCTGGTATAAAGGAGTTTGTTTCTCGTAGGCTAGAATAATATCACCGATATAATTGAATAGATATGTCGTAGACTACAATGATGACATCCTTCTTCGGTATAATTATGTATGTCGTATGCCTATCTCGTCATTCCATCCTGGTTTTCACATAGCAAGCGCTGTCAAGATCCATGTGGTCTCCCTGCCCTCGTCTTGTAGTCGACCGACAAAGAAACATGTTCTGTTATGTGTCAGTTTCACCAAAAGGACACCTTTGTGAATGTCAAATGTTTTCATTGTTGAACAGATCGTGTATGGGTCTTTACTTTAATTAAGTTTTCGCCTCGATCTCAAACAATCGCATTCATTTCCCTCACAGTCCTGAAGGTCTTTCTCGGACTTCTCTTGATTTATAAAAAATAAAATATAACCACCGATTGAATGTAAGATCCTTAAGCACGCTGCAGACAACCGGGGACGCCCAGATTGTCACACTGTCACAAAAAAAATATTTTGAAATTTTTTTCCTCTTAGTACGGAGACCCTACCGATAGCCATTTTTATACTGCTGGATTCGTCACGTCAATCTACACACGCTTTTTGCCGGTAAAAGTATCGTATGTTAGATTACAAATGGCTTTTGAACGATTTATTATTTTTTTTCGCCGATTGGACCAGGCCAACTTTTTGGGGAAAGGTGAAGTAGGTTGTTGGGAAAGATCTTTATCTTGTAAATTTGTTTATTTTATTTGTTTAGATGAAAGAACTACGCTTGAATTGGAAACTAACAGTTGTGTCGATATTGTAAACACAGTATCGATTCTTTGTTATGGTTTCCATGGTTTTCTATCGGAGAGACTAGGCCTAGCCGGGAAAGTTCAAATATTTAAATTTTTTCAAAAATTTCACATTAATCTTCTTGTATCTCAGAAACTAACAAACACACAACAACAACAATAACATCAACAAGTTCTTTATTCAATTGTGTCTCTAAACACAAGAAAATCATATTTATTGACCAACAAACTGAATAGTTACAATTTTTGAAAGTTGCAAAATTGAGAAATGTGAAAAATGTTCACAAATTCAGTGTGGCGTGCTAAAGGGATAAATGGAAAGACATTAAACCTAGCAGCAAAATGTAGATACCTAACCACTGCTATACCAAATAACGGAGGAAGCACAACCTACTACGTATAGCAGAAGCATTCGGCTACCTGGCAACATACATTAACTTGTTCGGATACCAGGATTCCAAGTATTCCAAACACAAACAGAATGACAATAGAAAAACAAGCAAACAGAAGATAAGAAGCATAAAAAAACTAGCCCGCGACACTGAAAGTAAGTGAGTGAGAGAGAGAGAGAGAGAAAGAGAGAGAGAGAGACATAGAGAGAATGTGTGTGTGTATGTTCTGACAACGCTGTGTAGAACCAATTTTGCTCTATGGATGCGAGCCACGGGCAATGAAGGAACAGACACGAGAAATCACTAGCAGCAACAGAAATGTGGGAGCTGAGAAAAATGATACGTTGACCTTTGGCATCTAAGAAATCAATGAAGAGATGTTACAGGAACAGAATATTAGTAAGCGATCAATGTGAACTAAAAACTTAGCCAACAAGTAGCAAGGCACTGTTCGTTGGACGCAATACCAGAGTGGAAGGTCTTGGAATCCCGAGACAATGTGAAATATCGAGAGAAAGAGAGGCAGAGGCAGATAGAGAGAAAAGATTTCTTCCATAAGTAATTAGAAGAGAAAACAGAACATCTGAAGTGCTGCAAGGCCCAAGGAAAAGATGACTAGGAAAAGAATTGATCATCTAACGCTTCTCGGCGTGGTACTTGGCGATAATGAGAATGATGATACTGATAATGATGATAAAGATGACATACATTGGGCTCAAATACGGAGAGTGATGCATGTTCATCGAAGACTACAAACAGCTATCAGCAAGAAGATCCACACACAACAGTGAATGTACGGGGCATTTGGCCTCAACCCTTTCAAGACTTGCCATACTTTTCACTTGTGCTCATGCTGTGGTTAACGACAATGGATGAGCTGACATTTTAGTCTCAAAATGATTCATTGTTGGAACTTCTGATAAGCATTAAATATGGATTGCGGGACATTTTGTAAGAATAGAAGGATATTACATTTAGATTAGTGCAAATATTAGACAGACATAAGATACGGGCAGGCGTACACTGATACAGTTAGGACTAGACATTAGATATTAGACAGCTTTCTGCTTTTGACAGACAGAGAAAAGTTCAAGTCTCTGATGAATTAAAGGAACGTTCTGACATTGAGTGGCATGACCTTTTGGATCGCTTCATTACATGTGACGAAACCTGGGCGCATCATTATACTCCCCAATCGAAACGAGCATCCAAGCTGTGGAAGAATACGCAATCACTGCCGCCCAAACAATTTCGGACAATTGCGTCTGCAAGTAAAGTGATGGCGAGTGTTTTCTGAGACAAACTTGGCATCATTCATGTTGATTTTCTACCTGGTGGTGAACATTACACATATGCATTTTGAGTGATGTTCATAGCCGTCTGGGGAAAAACGGCCTGGTCTAATCACAAAGCGCGTACTACTCCTACAAGATCTCTATTTCATACGGCTCACACACTGTGTGCCATCTGCAGCAACTCCGGTGGGAGGTATTGCCACATGCACTTTTCAGTCCAGAACTCACTCCAAGCGATTTTCCCCTGTTTGGACCACTAAAAGAATTTCTGGGAGGTCAGCATTTCAGCACTGATGACGAAGTGAAACAGGCTGTCCTAGATTGGTTCAGAAGTACTGACAAATCTTTCTACGCTGAAGCTTTTCAAGCATAACTTAAACGCTGGGATATGTGCATAAACGTTGCAGGAGATTATATCAACAATAAATGGCATTTTGACTAATACAAACAAATTTCTTATACAAAAAGGGCCCGGTTTGATTTGAACGCCCCTCGTATAATTGTGCCATGGATTGAAGACTTAAAATTGTGCCAAGGATCGACGATTTATGATTGTGCCAAAGATAACCGACTTATAATTGTGCCAACAAATTACGACTTATAATTGTGCAAAGGATAATCGACTTATAATTATGTCAACAAATTAAGACTTATAATTGTGCCAAGGATCGACGATTTATAATTTTGCCAAGGATAACCGACTTATAATTGTGCCGAAAAATGACGACTTACAATTGTGCCATGGATCGACTACTTATAATTGTGGCAAGGAACGACGACTTATAATTGTGTCTATGATCGACGACTTATCATTATAGCATGAATCGATGACCTATAATTGTGTCTATGAACGACGATCTATAATGAATCAGCAGAAATGACTTCTTCAAATATAGGTGTCCGATTACATAATAACCAAAAAGTGCTACTTCTGTAATATGATGTATCACTACACTCAAGTTAATGAAATAAAATATATTCCTGCAGACAAAGCGTCAGCTGACATAAAACATGTTTCTGTATATTATAAATAGTAATTGAAAACACTGTCCGCAATATGGAGGAAGCAAATTAATGGATCACTTGATTTTCATCCTTTCTATTATATGACATGTGATTGAATGAGTTTTGAAATCTGCGTCTTTTAAATCGAGCGTTGGAATTAAGATTTCTGGCTTGACAAATCTTACAGATATTGATTATAACAGACCTAGGTTGCATTCTTTTGTTGTAGTAAGCCCACAATAGAAAGATAAAAGGCGTATGTCATTCAAATCATCATCTGTTCTATTTGATTGCCGTGACAAATATTGGAGGAACTTATTTATACACATTTGATGTCAATCTGTCCTTGAGCTCCACCTACGACTTTCCCGCTGTTCTTCATAATCGTTCATCTACATGATTTCTTTATTTACTTTTTCCCATCCCATCCCATGTCCTTTGTGTGTATAAAGAACTCCAACAAAGATATCGTCTGGTCAAATTGGATAGTTGTTTCCCGAGGGGATGACCTCTCTATCTCACCTATCTATCTCACCTATCTATCTTTATTCTGCGTACAGATTACTTATTATCGGATTCTATCAAACTCTGCGATATTTGTTGCCTCTGACATCTGATATGACACAGCAAAGGCGTTTATTTGTAAAAGTATGAAGTATGACATTGAGACGCTAGAGATAAATGCCCTTTATCTTCTTCTTCTTCATCGTACGCAGTCAGACAGTAACCATTATTTTTTCGAAAAAAGCGGCGGTCATCCTGAGGCTGTCGACACTGCCATAGAGCTTGTCTTGTGGTTCCACTGGTGATGGCCACATCTGCTCTCTCTGATCCTCGTATGTCGGGCAGTTCTGCAGCAGATGCTCAGCGGTCATTTTCCCGGTACCACACGGGCATTCGTCGGTACCACCTATCTTCAATTTGTTGAATAGGTGGTACCTCAGTCTATTGTGGCCAGTGCGAAGTCTGAAGACAACGACCTGCTCTCTTCTGTTCAACTGGTAATAGGCATCGTGTTTGGTGTAGCCGGTATGTTCAGTTTCCCATTTGGTCATGTATCTGTGTTTAATAAGCCGTTTTGACTCTTCGTACGTCATACTAGTATCTGTTTGTGGTAGTCTTGCACCTTCTTTTGCCAGTCTGTCTGCCTCCTCGTTGCCTTGTATGTTGCAGTGTGATGGGACCCACTGTACCACTACCCTTTTTGGTGCGACTGCTGGCATAGTTGACAGAGTACTGCTCTTAAGTCATTAAGCTCAGTGTTTTTCTGGCTTTTTAGCGCTGTGACTACGGCCAGAGCATCTGTAAGCAGGACTGTGTGGCTTTCATTTTCTTTATGTGTCACCATTTCTTCCACTGCCGCCCTCAGTGCCTCTGCCTCCGCTCTGAAATTGCGTGTGTACTTACCAGTAGCGAATGACAGTGTTATTTTTCCATTTGGTAGGTTCAGGAATGCTCCTGCCCCTCCGTTCTGTGTTGTGTTTGTTACAGAACCGTCGGTGTATGCATGGGTCAAATGCCCTTTATAACTGTATGTCTTTTCTTCTCACGTCTTATTCCTCTTCTTATTTCAACTTCAGACTGTGGTTTGAGTTACTTTAGCAAAGGTAGCAGTCAACTCGATGTCATGTGCATTTTCGTGCAGTTTTTCATTGAAGAACATTGGCTAATGCCCGCGCCCCCCCCCCCCCCCGTCCCCCTGCTACTCCTTTCATTGATGGGCAGGACTGCAATAGGCTTTCCGCTGTCATGGGGGAAAGTGCCACAGGTACAAAAGTAACTAGTACCAATATTGAATTTGTTATAAAAATAGCATCTAAATCTGTAGTGGCATGTCGGTAGCCGGAAGAAGATTACCTGATCTAATCAGGAGAGTTTGCGGTAGGCGTCATTTTCAGCATGGCCAGAGCGGTCTCTTTTCCGTTTTGATCTGTAAGTGGTCTTGAAAATTGCTTTTGCCTCGTATGTTGTTAATTTGTCGCTTTGCTGCAGTACTCCTCCATACTTTTACTAGTCTGACAGCTTTTTCGATGCCTGGGATGTTGCAATGAGCTGGCATAGACTTAATTTTGTTTCCGCTGAGACACTGCAAAGCGTTTGAATGAGTCTGCTAGGGCTCCGAGCTCATTTTGTGCTTTTTATCTTTCAGAGGAAGTAACTAGATTCTTGATGGAACCCCAGGGAGTCTATCAAATTCCATGGTTTGATTACTTCAATGTCATAATGCCATACACGGAGTTCACTCCGATTACACCAACGACAATTATCGGAATTATAAATACTGGTTAGGTAAAAGCCAGTTTCCTTTACACACTTCAACATAATCGAATCCTAACAAACCAGATATTGCCAGATATCAAATCAAGCCATCACGTTCCTAAGGCCCGCGTCTCTCCTATCTAGTTATGTATCTCCGCTGCACTTGAGCACACGTTGGTCTAGTTTGACATAAAAGTTGCCTTCAAAACATTGGCTTACTGATAAGAACTAGTTCAGCATAGAGTCCTAGTTGTATTAGAGTGGGTGTGAGAGAGGGATAACAATGGTTGAGAGTGAGCTGAAATCGATAACTAGGTCTCTTCATTGAAAACAAAATACATGGAAGTGGTAGAGTAAGCGAATGGAGTGGGGTGGGAAGTTTCGCAGCTTCGCCGGAGGACACGAACAGGAAATAAGACTAGACATAAGACAAGACTAGACATAAGACAAGACTAGACATAAGACAAGACTAGACATAAGACAAGACTAGACATAAGACAAGACTAGACATAAGACAGGACTAGACATAAAACAAGACTAGACATAAGACAAGACTAGACATAAGACAAGACTAGACATAAGACAAGACTAGACATAAGACAAGACTAGACATAAGAATAGACTAGACATAAGAATAGACATTAGACTAAACAAGGAAAGGGCAACGACTAATTTGCTGATATACTGGTTCTCAATAAGGAAATCAATACCTGATGTCAGACAGCCATAAAATATCCGTTTTGTTCTGCAAATCCACCAGCTTGACCTACTGACGGTGTGCCTTGTGTCTTCCCTAGCTTACGTTTCAGACTCACATTGAATTATTAAAAATCATTGTTATAAAACAACTCACTGAAATGTATGGAAAGTTCAAAAATCTGTTACTGCACGACAAATGAAGCATAGAAGGGACGCGGGGAAGAAAACAGTCAGAAATAAACTGCTAAATGAACGTGTAGACATCAAATATATGCCAGACATTGAGGCTTTCTACCAAGAGAAAAGTACACACAATCAGAAAGACTAGATGTCAGTAGCTGGATAAGTTTTATGAGGGAACTTTTGAAAGGCTAAGCTTCCTACCAGTTTGAGAGCGATCAGAATGTACAAGACATACAGTAAAGTACCGGCGGGTATGTATGTATGTTCTTGGTATGGTTGTAACATGCCGGAGGGTATGAATGATTGTTCCTGGTTTGTTTGTAACATGTCAGAGGGTATGTATATATGTTCTTGGTATGGTTGTAACATGTCGGAGGGTATGTATGTATGTTCTTGTATGGTTGTAACATGCCGGAGGGTATGTATGTATGTTCTTGGTATGGTTGTAACATGGCGGAGGGTATGTATGTATGTTCTTGGTATGGTTGTAACATGTCGGAAGGTATGTATGTATGTTCTTGGTATGGTTGTAACATGCCGGAGGGTATGTATGTATGTTCTTGGTATGGTTGTAACATGCCGGAGGGTATGTATGTATGTTCTTGGTAGGGTTGAAACTTGTCGGAAGGTATGTATGTATGTTCTTGGTATGGTTGTAACATGCCGGAGGGTATGTATGTATGTTCTTGGTATGATTGTAACATGCCGGAGGGTATGTATGAATTGTTCTTGAAAATCGTAATAACTAAATGGGTAAATTGAAATGCATTCTCAAAGTAATACTTAACCATTGATGCTATTCTCGAAATGGGTTGCACATTAGTTGCTGCATAACAAGATGCTGGCGATCTAACCTTGTAAGTCGGTGGAAGGAGAGAAAGTTAAGCAGGAAAATATATTTTGTGTCCTGTTAAACAGATACGGGGGTAGATAAGTGACGGGGGTGGGGGAAAGGTGGGAGGTGAAGACGGTAGATATACGTGACGGGGAATATTGAGCGAGTAAATGCGACACTGGTCCTGAAATGTTATCATGGCGCTCTGCATTTGTCGTGCACTGGCCATATAATCCTTGTTTGACTGTGGTGCAGAACGCTACAGGTGATCAGATGTGGTAGAGTATAGGTTTAGTTGTGTAGTTTATTTAACTAAAGAGTTACAACGTGTATCTATACCATGATACGACTTCAACACAGAAAAGCACAGTAAACACTATCTTGATCATAAAACAAAACAATTTAATTTTATCACAAGAATAATTGTGCACAATATCAAGAAAAAGTAAAGTACATCTAAACTAAATAATCATAGTATATATCTATTACTGCCACAGAAATTTCAAGTAGATGCTATTGGTAGTGTTTCTGTAACTACGTGTCAGTCCAAATTACATGTCTAAACCTGCAAAAATAAAACTTCCCAACCTCAGGAAATATTCTAGCCCCAATTTAATAGCCGTCTTTCTTCTGCACCATCAACACACGATAAAAAACTCGTCCTCACGATCTGATTACGTAGTCAGACGAATTTGAACGCTCACACATAATCAGATCTGTGAATTTACAAATACTTAGCTTACTTCATATATTAACGCGAATCTGTACGTTCACGCATAATAAGAATACACATCGTTCACAAAGTGTCCTGCAAATACAACACACATTCAGATCTTGTCATTATGCAATCTGTATACTCGTGTAACCATTCAGAACATACATCGTTCACAAGCTGTCCTGCACGTACAACACACATTCAGATCTCTTACTCTTCACAAGCTGTCCTGCACGTACAAAACACGTTCAGATCTCTTAATCTTCACAAGGTGTCCATCATAAACACCTTTTAAGCGCGACTGGCCAACTCGAGGTGTGTGATGGTACAGTCGCCATGCATAGTCTCTCACTTCCAGACTCACTCTCAGCCTTCCTGAAGTCTCTCAGCCAGTCTGCTGAGTTTTATCCCTGTATAGTATTTTATAGTCTCAATCAACAATGTATCTGTCCAATGGTCGTCTGTTGATTTTCTGACCTAGCCACCACTACAATTTGGACCAACCCCTAACTAAATGTTACAGATTGACTACTCACGAGTCACTGCCATTCTAAATGTCGTAGCCGGTCGAAGCAGCATCAGACTGTCACCAACCCCCATCCACGTTAATTCTGAACGCCAGAGTAGTCAGCTCCGGACACCCACCCATGTACCAAACAAAGTTTTTCACCTAAACCTCTTGTTTCCTTTGCCTATCTAGTGTCACAACGGTGACTGACCCTGACGCGACCTGCGTTCGTCCAACGCATTCAGGCAACCTTTGTTTCTTAGAGTCGCCAGTCTAATCTCCCCTGCCCTAAACGCCCATGCTCCAGATGGAACTGTCACATCTCAGTTTGTTAAGGCTGAGATTTGTTTAAATGCTTTTTGGTTCATTCCTTCGGAAAGATCAGCCAAGAGCACTGATCATCTTGAGAATGTGCAAATATTACAGCTCTGTCATCGCTCGTGGCAGAAAACTTTTAAATGTAGAACACACTTGTCACGCTGCCTAGCATTTTTCCTCATCAGAAATGTTATCCTGTTAGCAAAGTTCCTTACATGATAATGTAATATTTTCTTCATGAAACGGAATGCATTCATTGACCAAATATGAACTGTTGTACCATTCTGGAAACGGAATAACGTTTCAACATTTATTATGGATTACTTCCCTTCAATATTCAAATAAACAAACTCCAGGCTAAATAGTCCAGTTTGCACTTTCATATTTCAAATGTCATGGAGGCGATATTTGAAATCACATCTTCAATAAATCTGGCCAAGTATTGAAGCTGTCAACACACAATGTCCTATTTGGGGAATATCTCATGCGTGACGAATTGCATCCCACAGCATTGAAGCAGAAGGAATTACATCTAACACAAAAAGTAGACAGCGCATTCTTTGAGCGTCTATCAGAGGCAATCTACAGAGTGAGTGACAAAAGTAACCTAGTTATGATACGAATGAGGGAGGAGGACGGAGTATGGAAATAAGGAAACTAGAAGGAAACCTTCATTGAGCTATTCAAAGATGGCTCGACAATGTTCCAACAAAGATGATCTGTTAAATGCGACAGAAGAGCTAATGTGATACAAACAGCTTAGCGATCATTTGAAACATTCATTCCGGGAAAATTATTTGTTACATACAGCAGGGGAGATCATTCGATACATTCAGTTTAAGGGGTTTATTGTTTTGTACAGCAGGGGAGTTAATGTGTTACAATTTGTGTTCTATGTTTGACCGTTGCTATGGCGAAGTAAGCAGCTTTCAAGCATAGATAGAATCCGTTTGGTTTTTATCAAGAAGCATAAACCGGGGTATGTGTGTGTGTGTGTGTGTGCGTGTGTGTGTGCGTGCGTGCGTGCGTGCGTGGGTGGGTGGGTGCGTGGGTGTGTGTGTGTAGGTGGGTATTTAATGTATGATGTTTGGGTGGGTTGGTCTTTGTATGTGTTGTTGGGAAAAAATGACCAAATATGTATGTATGTGTATATGTATGCGTACGTGAGTGTGTGTATATATGTGTGTATATGTGTGTAAATGTGTGTATATGAGTATATGTGTATAGTTGTGTATGTGTGCATGTGTGCCTGTGTGTATAGGTGTGTTAATGTGCGTGTGTGTATGTGTGTGTATGTATGTGTGTGTGTGTGTGTGTGTGTGTGTGTGTGTGTGTGTGTGTGTGTCAGAGAGACAGGGAGAGATCTCTTCTAGCGTTATGAGTTATGTCTGTCCACAATAACTTCTCCTTTGATCATAGCTAACTGACCATACTATACCATTCACTTCTTGTCTGCCGACCTCAACCTATCGAGCACTCGATTGATTTCGTTCTTACGGATTCTGAATGTCTTTCTTGCGAAGTTTGTGTCCAGTGTATTGTGCCTGTTGTCTCCTAATTTAGTTCAGGAGGATCTGTTAATATTGCTTTTATTTGTTATCTGAACTGTCCTTGATGTAGGCACATTGTTATCAGAAACCACGTTACTGTTACTGCTAAGGATGCCGCTATTCGGTTGTTTTTTGTTGATGAGTCACATCCATCACGTCCTGTTGACCATTCATTACATTGCACAATGAAACACTCTGATCTTCATTGCAAGGAAAGTTTGTGTTAATATCTTGTTAGTATTCTTGCATATTACGTTGATTCCTGTCTGAACCCATGCTTTTATCTTCTAAATGTATGCCATACATCTCATTGTACTAATCTCTAAGTATCTGGATTCTGTTGTTTTTACAAACATTTGACAGTCCTATTTCACCTCACGTTGAAAAGTATTTTTCCATTATTGTTCATGTTTTTGAAATATTCGGATTGCGTTCCATTACTACACTTGGTCTGTTCATTGTGTGCGTAAATTTGTGTAAATCTGGTTTATTATCGGCTATAGCAAAGAGTCATTTTCATAACGTAAATTCCAGATTAATCCTGTGTCCTGCTTTTATTAATGTTCCCATTTGACATTTTCCTTGTCTGCGATTCGCTTTTTCATTAATCATGACTGTTCCACCGCACATTTTAAAGAGATTAGATTAGAGAGTATGCTCTTGTCTTATTCTCCTTTGTCTATATGAATGTGCTTGTTGATTGCTCTATCAGATTGGCGACATTCTTCTTAGCTCTCGGAATGTTTTCGCCGCATTTTTATCATTAGATCATGTTGAACGCCTTAATATATTTAATGACGCTAGTGACACTAAAACACAGATTGTTATATATATATATCTAGATATGGTTCTATAATATTTGTGTGTGTGTGTGTGTGCATATATATATATATATTAGGATTAGATATTAGATATTAGAATAGGTACGAGGCGTGTTCAAATGAAACCAGACCAAACTGCAACAAGTGAACACACGGTGCGCATGATGACGTCACTTCAGGTGTAAACAGCACAATCAACCGCCAAGTAGGGGACGGCGTGAGCTAGTGGTTAAGTGACACGGCTGACAACCAGAAGGTGCTGGATTTGATCCCCATCACAGCGCCGGCCGTTACCCATAGAAAATGCACGAAGAAGCAGATCTTTACATAAAATGCATGCTGAAATCGGATGGACTAGGCCGATAGGTGCAATATAAAAACCACAGTGCAACGCGCATCGCCTTTGGGGATTAGAGAAATAAGGCGAACGCCAAAAAAAAAACCGTAAAGTTTGCATAATTTCATTATCCACCGACTCATAGTTTCCTCAGCCGATCGTTGAAAATATGGCGGGTGTGATACGGAATCTGTCCAGTGTTAATCAGCGAGCGGTCATTCGGTTTCTAACAGCTGAAGGATGTCGACCAGATGACATTCATCGCAGAATGCAGGCAGTGTATGGTGACAAATGTGTGTCGAAGACAACAGGGAAGAACTGGACAACGATGTTTAAAGAAGGACATGAGTTAACGCAACAGAATGCTTATGATCTGGACTCGGTAGATTTTTCGTTAACTCAAGATGGCGCAAGGCTTGACGAGAATGTGTTGAGCCCCTATGTTCCGCTGGGAGCCAGTTTCCCGAAGAAGAAGAGGATGAATTCTTGAATCTGCAGAGCAGTTCTTCGACTCGTCATTTGTTTGATGAAAAATGACTGAGTTATGGTGTCTTATGTATTAGTTACATGTAAATGTCACTGTCATTGCCTTTTGCGTTTTACTCTCTTTTGCTTCTACATATCTTTGCGAGAGTGGACTTGTAACGCTTCTTCAAATCACGACAAAGAAAAGGAAAAGACTAAATGTTGACAACAAACGCGCAGCCTTTAATTGTGAAGCTAGTTACCCAGATGCTGCGCAATACTCCCATGAAATATATAGTTGGAATTATATTATGAACCTCATTTTAATGTGTTTGCTTTACCCTATTAAAAATGTCTTTTTTGTACACATGTGGAAGGGATTACGTGGCTACACGGTTAAAAGGCAGTTGTAAGGAAAAAAATGTTGGGAAATACTGTATTATAAAGAACCACAGCAGCGGCACATCTATGTAAGAGTAATTGTATAGTGTGCCGTATAAACTGGACTCACTGGAAAACCTCCTTGAAATACTGACGAGTAAATGATAAAACTTTAATGTGCCAACTATTGTCCGTTTTACAAAGGTTGCCGTTAATTGCCGCCTAATATATGAATAACCTTTACACCAATCTGCGCGATTATTTGCACTTAGACATATCTTTTCAGTGTCACAATGACTGAATAATTTACATTGTACCAGGTAGTGCCATTTTCTTTAAGTGGCTAGTTCCTTTGATATTTCTTAGCAAAGGAATTATTTTGTGCCTTAAGAAAATAATTGACCGTAATTTTTTTTAATGTCTTTTTTTTAGGGTTAGGCCTCTCTTCAATTGAAATGACATTTTCTAAATTAGATTCCACATAATGTCCTTTTGTACTGTAGTTCATGTGTTATAGGAGGTGTAAAATGTAACTGGGCATTTCGTTGAAAAAATGTGTGATAATGTAAAAGCACACAATATATAGAACATATGAAGTACACACTTCAGATGGATTGGTTATCTGGGGTTGGTCTCTCGCCGCCGCGATTGACTATCATCCAGTATTCGTACAGCGATCTCAGTCCCGCCAGACGGAGGGATAGTGCGGGCTTGCCGAAAACGCTCTCCCGCCTCTCCCCGGCCATGTAGCGGGACGAAATTTGTGGTGTCGTACCGCTGGCAGACCTCGACAGTTCGTCTCACTGGTGGCCAGACTCTCGAAGAAAGCTTGTGACCGTCAAATGCAAAGCAGGAATCGTGCCTAAAGGCCCTGTCCTCGCCCGACCAACCCTCGGGACAAGGGCAGGCCGGCAGGCAAAAATCGTCTCCAGTCCCTGTGAAATTCATCGCCGGGGCCGTTAGGATCCGGTCTGCACAGAGCGCTGCCATACCTCCCCGAGCGAGCCCGGTCGGTCGGTCGTCTGGTGTGTGTACGGGCCCCTGTCAGGCGGTCCTAGGTCGACGGAGTGAGGGACGGAACAACCGTCCGTACGTCAGTCGGTCCGTGCGGCCGTCCTAGTGAGGCTTTTTACACATCCGTCCTCCGCCGACCGGTGTGTGTGGTTCGTACGTCTCCGACAGATATCTGGTTGATCCTGCCAGTAGTCATATGCTTGTCTCAAAGATTAAGCCATGTATATCTAAGTTCACACTGTCTCACGGTAAAACCGCGAATGGCTCATTAAATCAGTCGAGGTTCCTTAGATGACACGATCCTACTTGGATAACTGTGGCAATTCTAGAGCTAATACATGCTTAGCAAGCTCCTACCCTCGCGGAAAGAGCGCTTTTTTTTGTTGAAAACCAATCGTCGTTTCCCCCCCCCCCCCCCCGCGGGGTTGCAGCGTCCCCACTGGTGACTCTGGATAACTTTGTGCTGATCGCATGGCCTCATGTGCCGGAAAAACGTCTTTCAAATGTCTGCCCTATCAAATGTCGATGGTACGTGACATGCATACCATGTTTGTAACGGGTAACGGGGAATCAGGGTTCGATTCCAGAGAGGGAGCATGAGAAACGGCTACCACATTCAAGGAAGGCAGCAGGCGCGCAACTTACCCACTCCTGGCACGGGGAGGTAGTGACGAAAAATAACAATACGGGACTCGTTCCAGGCCCCGTAATTGGAATGAGTACACTTTAAACACATTAACGAGGATCTATTGGAGGGCAAGTCTGGTGCCAGCAGCTGCGGACATTCCAGCTCCAATAGCGTATATTAAAGTTGTTGCAGTTAAAAAGCTCGTAGTTGGATCTCAGGCGCAGGCGGGCGGTCCGGCTCGCGACGGTTCACCGCCCGTTGTCTCCTGCCTTACTGTCTGCCGGCTCTCTCCCGCAGGTGCTCTTCGCTGAGCGTCCCGGGTGGCCGGCGCGTTTACTTTGGTAAAAATTAGAGTGTTCAAAGCAGGCCTCGGCTGCCTGAATAATGGTGCATGGAATAATGGAATATTACCTCGGTTCTATTTTGTTGGTTTTCGGAACTGGGGGTAAAAATTAACAGGGACAAACGGGGACATTCGTATTGCGGCGTTAGAGGTGAAATTCTTGGATCGCCGCAAGACGATCTACTGCGAAAGCATTTGTCAAGAATGTTTTCATTAATCAAGAACGAAAGTCAGAGGTGCAAAGACGATCAGATACCGTCGTAGATCTGACCATAAACGATGCCGAATAGTGATCCGCAGGAGTTGCTTCGATGACTCTGCGGGCAGCTTCCGGGAAACCAAAGTGTTTGGGTTCCGGGGAAAGTATGGTTGCAAATCTGAAACTTAAAGGAATTAACGGAAGGGCACCACCAGGAGTAGAGCCTGCGGCTTAATTTGGGATTACGACCGAACTCCTCTAAGCCGGTATCCCGCACTAAATCTCAGTACCACTGCGATGGGAGGCTACGATAGGGTTGGGACCTGGGGCTCGTGTCCCAGCCCGACCTTGTCGAGCCGCAGAAAGAGGTCTCTGTCGTCCGATGATCAAAGCAGGCGGGAAGCTGCCCGATATTCACCCCATTGGGCGATGAGGTGTGAAACCACTAGTAGAAGACTTAGTATTCGGTCGGGGTGTCGTAAGCAGTAGAGCAGCCACCTCACTGCGAACTGTTGAGACGCAACCACTTGATCATGAGATATGTCCGCACACCAGGCGAACATCATCTCCGTGCCATTACCAGGCTTGTCCCCTGGTTAAACGCACTCCTTCGAGAGGAATCGCAGTTCGCTGACATTTGGTCCACGTGCTTGGCTGATAATCCAATGGTGCGAAGCTACCAGCTGACGGACTACGGCCAAACGCCTCTAAGCTAGAATCCCGCCCTAAATCTCAGCACCGCTGTGATGGGAGGCCACGATACGATTGGGACCTGGGGTTCGCGTCTCAGCCCGGCCCGGTCGAGCCGCAGAAATGCACCTGGCCAAATGCACTCCTGCCTCGCTCTTTACCTCTGTCTGCTATCAGCCATCCCAATGGACGCAGAAGAGATGCAGTCCAGCGGGAATGCCCTATTGTGACAACGTCCCAGGTGGCGGGGAATGCTAGGCGTGCCATCACTGCAGATGAGCCGAGAAAATAAAGGGAGCAAAGAGATACCTCACTCACATGCATTTGCTACGTTTGTGGCAGGAGGTGACGATCCTGAGACACAGTCACACTAGACTGTTTCTCTTCCGGAATAGTACAAACTAGTACATAGTCCATCATATCATATCATTGCCAAACCCTATAGACACGAGTGGGGAAGACTCGATAGTCCTGCAAGACAACTTCCCTAAGAGAGACAACTCTGACCAAAAACAACTGCTGCTTTGCAGATAGGCTGGGGACAACCAAAGGCTAAGGAGGGCATCCCTACAGAAACGCCTGTTGAAATCGGATGCACTGAGCCACAGGCTTAACAAAATAAAACAGTGCAACGTAAATATCGCTATAAACAGCGTACGATGAAGAAGAAGAAGATGGATTGGTTAAGTTTTATAAATAGATGCCGGAGCAAATAATAAATAGTTATAATTCCGTTCTGAAATCCATCTTCTATTTGAGTGGGGTGGCCCTGAATAGGAGTGTTTTGCAAAGGTGATGGAAACTTCTATTTCTCAGAAAGCAAACATGTAGGATAATTTTTCACTTAATCACAGTCAGATGATTCCAACACATTGATGGAACAACAAAATAGCATTGGAGTAACAAAAGTGACAAATAAGTTCTTTAAATATTGTTTTTGAAATTCAGTATTCAAATGTCAATTATTGTTTTTCATCCAGCTCTTCTTGAACAATGTTATCTTCACTTAAACATTCAATCTGACACACAATATCATACAATTTCCATCTCTTTATTTCTGACCGAGTGGGCGTGGTCAGTGAACTTTTAAAAGATTCAATGTTGATATTGTTAAGTTTACCAGAACTTGATCACAGGCCTAGCCTTGAGTCCACTAATTAAATTGTCAAATAATTCGACATCTGCTACATTAGTAGACCTATCACTTTAGAACTTACGTTTCCTATTAACTTTCTTTCTTATCTTTGCATCACATGTTTTTATTTCTCAAAATTCTCACAAAACTGTTTTTCTTTGAAAATTACAATTTGTATAAGCTAAAATTGTGACTAACACATCCTGCTATATGCATTAAGTGGGGAGTACTATATTATATTATTATATTATATATTGTTTTAAGGAAGCTTGAAAACCCCTCATTGTTTGTTGTGGAAACTAAATTCTAGGGGAGTAATAATTTTAAAATAAAAACTGGCAGCCATTACAAATTTTTTTCTTAATTTGTTTGTACTGACTCCAGACCTGTTTAACAGTCTATATCTTAAAAACTACTGATGCTATTCCCACACGCCAGATTTGGCAGTGGGAATTTTAGATGCTACTATGATGAACTGAATACAGCTGGGGAGAGATGCCAGACTCACTCACACGCTGAGTGTTGTCCATACGACCGACCTCTTGTGGTTATCGAAAAGGCACGACAAACTGCGTTAGATGCCATCCCACCTTTTTACCCTGCGGGTTACATGTTTACGGAAAGGCTTCGGTGGTAACCCTGAGGCAAAATTTGCATCCTATGCTATCTCCAGTCGTCTCGATGAATGTCTTGCCACTGGCAAAAGGTAGCTTATGCTCTGTGAGTGAGGTTGACAAAAGGCGCAGTTTCTTCCTCACTTTAATCCAAATCTCCGCGCAAGTCACCCATTTCAGCGGACACAGCAAGAGATACGACTGTCAACACGGCTGAACAAAGAGAGTGGTCTTCATCACTTGTGATGGACAAAACTATCACTGATGCTATACATTCAATTTAAGTTGTTTTTGAAAGAAAATTTATTATACTTTTCCAACAGTCCAACAAATTTCAATTTACCGAACAAAACGCATTTTGACCTTATTCTAGGTGGCACTCCATCGTTAACTTTTGCCCAAACGAGCGGAGTGGTTAGCGCTTTGGCTTCGCATTTGAGTGGTCCTGGGTTCATCCCCCAGTTGAGGCGGTAATGTTTTTTTCAGAGCGCAAAGGAACCCGGGTCGACCCAGCCTTAAATGGGTGCCGGTTCAGTCCGGGAAGTAAAAGCGGCGAGGGAAAGGAGATGGCTACCGCGCTCATATAGCCCAGCCTTTGATTTGTGAGATCGGTAACACCTCACACCCACGGCAGTAATGCTATGGGTTACTTTACTTTACTTTACTTTAAACGAGTTCAATTGGTGTAAATGGTAAGGTTGCAGTTTCAAACACAAATTACCCTGCTTTAGGATCATCTTGTGCATATGAAATATATTTTTCTTTCATGTCGTTGTATATTCCATGGCGAAGTGGTTAAGCGTCGGCCTCGTGATCAGGGGGTGTGGGTTCGATTCAGGACTCCACCGTCTTTTTCACGGGAGCTTGATGCGGAGTCCCCTGCATCTCGTAGTCGTCCCCTGGTCGTCTTGTCTTTGACTTGCCACTGGGGTCAGGCGGCACGAGACGAGAGAGTGAGAATAAAAAGTAGCGCAGTTAATCCTTACAAAAAATTTCGCTAGCAAAATTAATTATGTCATGATCGTCTGCGATAGACGGCGGCCTTTGCCTTTTATACATGTAAGGAAGAGTAAGATCATGGTCAACGAGTCAGAGGGTATTTTAAACCCGACTATGGTCAAAGGTGAATCTCTAGAAAGTGTTGCGCGGTTCTAATACCTAGGAGCAGATATGAATGTGGAAGGGTCTAGAGTGGACATGCAATCAACAACAGCGATAGCCAAAGTCGCCCTGACAAGACTGCAAATACTCTTTAAAGATAAGAATATTATTTTTTAATCGAAGCGTACTTTAGTGTAATCAATAGTCATCTATGTATGCCTCTACGAGCGTGAGGCTTGGACTCTGACGGCTGCCCTTAAACGTAAAATGTGCCCATTTGAAGTGAGATGCTTACGAAGAATTCTTGGCATTTCATATTTGGATCGCGTTACAAACGAGAGTGTTCTTGAAATTGTTAAGAATGAGTTAGGTCAATTTAAAAACATTTTAACTAAAGTAAAAACACGAAAATGGACATAGTATGGACATGTGCCACGATTGGTTGGGCAGACCATCCTGCGAGGCATTGTGCCTGTTAAGCGTGGGAGAGAGAGATTGAAAAATGAGTGGACGGGAAGATTTATAGCTGAAACTAAAACCCTTGCAAAAAATCGAGACGTATGCGGATTCGACAAACTGCAATAATGGTGCCTAAACGATCCTCGATCACGGACTGATGATAATGATGATATATATATATATATATATATGTATATATATATTTATATTTATATAGGTATCTGACAATGGCTTTGTGTTGATCCTTGCTTTATGCACCATCGCCAATTACCCCCCCCCCCCCCCCAGTACTTTTTTGGCCTGAGAGAATAAGTCTCCGGCCCTAATCTCTTTTGCGTGATCTATTACAATTATGTACTTGCTCACACAATTTTTACCTACATATGGAACCCACCAAAGGCTGACATAACTGTTCAAAATCCGTGCGCTTTAGGTTGAGCCTGAACAGATTTAATTAAAAACGGATAACATTATTTCCAAAAGTACTGTCATGAAAGGGGCAATCATTTCAAAAGACTGGTTGCATTAGGAGTGATGGCTGTTGTGTACTGTAAATAAATAAAAGAAGATGGGTATTCAGTTTGTTTCTGTGAAAAGATCACTCTCAACAGTGATTGGTTGTGTTTTGTACCGTTATTTGTTTTATTTCTCTGTGTGGGTGATGTATGGATTGATCATAAACCTTGGTACAATATGAGTGTTGATGAGTTCTGTAATTTAGTTGAGCACTACATGTGACGTTTCATGGGTATTTTCCCAATTAGTCCGACGGGCTTCTTAACTACAAATGGACATGGTCTGACCCTGACTAACCTATTTTTATCAGTATGTTTTGTCTGATCTGACTAACCTATTCTGTTCAGTACGATTTGTCTGATCATCTTCTTCTTCTTCTTCATCGTACGCTGTTTACAGCGATATTTACGTTGCACTGTTTTGATTTGTTAGCCAGTGGCACAGTGCATCCGATTTCAACAGGCGTTTCTGTAGGGTTGCCCTCCTTAGCCTTTGGCTGTCCCCAGCCTAACTGCAAGGCAGCAGTTGTTTTTGGTCAGAGTTTTCTCTCTTAGGAAGTTGTCTTGCAGGACTAACGAGTCTTCCCTACTCGTGTCTATAGGGTTTGGCAATGATATGATGGACTATGTACTAGTTTGTACTATCCCGGAAGAGAGGCAGTCCAGTGTGACTTTTTCCCAGGATCGTCACGTCCTGCCAGCAACGTAGCATTTGCATATGAGTGAGGTATCTTTTTGCTCGCTTTATTTTCTCGGCTCATCTGCAGTGATGGTACGCCTAGCATTCCCCGCCACCCGGGAGGTTGTCATAATAGGGCAGGAGGTGCAATGTCCGCTGGACTGCATCTCTTCTGCGTCCATTGGAATGACTGATAGTATACAGAGGCAAAGAGCGAGGAAGGAGTGCATTTTACCAGGTGCATTCCTGCGGCTCGACCGGGCCGGGCTGGGACGCAAATCCCAGCCATGTCGTAGCCTCCCATCACAGCGGTGCTGAGATTAAGGGCGGGATTCTGGCTTAGAGGCGTTCGGCCGTAGTCCCTCAGATGGTAGCTTATCAGCCAAGCACGTGGACCAAATGTCAGCGACCTGTGATTCCTCTCGAAAAAGTGCATTTGCCCAGGGGACAACCCTGGTCATTGCACGGAGATGTTGTTCGCCTGGGGAGCGGACATATCTCATGGTCAAGGGTTGAGTCTCAGCAGTTCGCAGTGAGGTAGCTGATCTACTGCTTAGGGTACCCCGACCGAGAACTAAGTCTTATACAAATGGTTTCATACCTCATCGCCGTATGGGGTGAATATCGAGCAGCTTCTCGCCCGCTTTGATCGGCGGTCGGCAGAGTCCTCATTCTGCGGCTCGACCGGGCGGGGCTGGGGCCCCAGGTCCCCACCATGTCGAGGCCTCCCCTTGCAATCGTGCTGAGCTTTTGCGCGGGATTTTGGCTTAGAGGCGTTCGGCCGTTATCCCTCACATGATAGCCTCTCTTATCAGCCTGGTACGTGCACCAAATATCTGCGGTTCCTCTCGAGTTGAGCAGGATTTCCGTAGCAACGCCTTGTCATTTGTAGGGTAAAACTGACCTGTCTTCCGATGATCTATTTCCAGCACCCGTTCATTTTTTGGCCAGGACGAATTAATCGAGGGCTTTTGTTTGTCCATGACCAGGTACCTGGAGCCTGCGGTTTCCGCGGTGTTAGGGCGCGGTTTCCGTTACGGTCCTTCATTAGAAGGTTAGAGAGCTGACCTGTCTTCCATGGGTCTAATACCAGCACACGTTCACTATTAGACCCAACGATTTGTCAGTCGTTCTACAGTGTTTGCGTCTTGATTCAAATTTAGCCGCAGGCTCCACTCCTGATAGTGCTCTTCCGTCAATTCCTTTTTCAGACACTGGATGCAGACCAACCGAGCCACAGAGGGCATAACCCCAGATTTCTGAGGGTCTAAATCCAGCACCAGTTCCATATTAGACCCACGGAAAGTGGTCTCGGCATGTCAGTCATTTCAGTGTTGGCCGTGTTGAGTCAAATTAAGCCGCAGGCTCCACTCCTGGTGGTGCCCTTCCGTCAATTCCTTTAAGTTTCAGCTTTGCAACCATACTTCCCCCGGAACCCAAACACTTTGGTTTCCCGCAAGCTGCCCGCAGAGTCATCGAAGCAACTCCTGCGGATCGCTAGTCGGCATCGTTTATGGTCAGAACTACGACGGTATCTGATCGTCTTCGCGCCTCTGACTTTCGTTTTTGATTAATGAAAACATTTTTGACAAATGCTTTCGCAGTAGATCGTCTTGCGGTGATCCAAGAATTTCACCTCTAACGCCGCAATACGAATGCCCCCGTTTGTCCCTGTTAATCATTACCTCCAGTTCCGAAAACCAACCAAATAGAACCGAGGTCCTATTCCATTATTCCATGCACCATTATTCAGGCAGCCGAGGCCTGCTTTGAACACTCTAATTTTTTCAAAGTAAACGCGCCGGCCACCCAGGACGCTCAGCGAAGAGCACCCGTGGGAGAGAGCCGGCAGACGGTAGGGCAAGAGACAACGGGCAGTGAACCGGCGCGAGCCGGACCGCCCGCCTGCGCCTGAGATCCAACTACGAGCTTTTTAACTGCAACAACTTTAATATACGCTATTGGAGCTGGAATTACCGTGGCTGCTGGCACCAGACTTGCCCTCCAATAGATACTCGTTAAAGGGTTTAAAGTGTACTCATTCCAATTACGGGGCCTCGAAAGAGTCCCGTATTGTTATTTTTCGTCACTACCTCCCCGTGCCGGGAGTGGGTAAGTTGCGCGCCTGCTGCCTTCCTTGGATGTGGTAGCCGTTTCTCATGCTCCCTCTCCGGAATCGAACCATGATTCCCCGTTACCCGTTACAAACATGGTAGGCATGTCACATACCATCGACATTTGATAGGGCAGACATTTGAAAGATGCATCGCCGGCACATGAGGCCATGCGATCAGCACAAAGTTATCCAGAGTCACCAGTGGGGACGCCGCAACCCCGCGAGGGGAAACGACGATTGGTTTTGAACTAATAAAAGCGCTCTTTCCGCGAGGGTCGGAGCTTGGTAAGCATGTATTAGCTCTAGAATTGCCATAGTTATCCAAGTAGGATCGTGTCATCTAAGGAACCTCGACTGATTTAATGAGCCATTCGCGGTTTCACCGTGAGACAGTGTGAACTTAGACATGCATGGCTTAATCTTTGAGACAAGCATATGACTACTGGCAGGATCAACCAGATATCTGTCGGAGACGTACGTACAGCACACACCGGTCGACGGAGGAAGGGTGTGTGAAAAGCCTCGCTGGGACGGCCGCAGGGACCGACTGACGGGACGGACGGACGGTTGTTCAACCCGTCCCTCACTCCGTCGACCTAGGACCGCCCGACAGGGGCCTCCTACACGCACCAGACGACCGACCGACCGGGCTCGCTCGAGGAGGGATGGCAGCGCTCTGTGCAGAACGGATCCCAACGACCTCGGCGATGAATTTCACTGGGACTGGAGACAATTTGGCCTGCCGACCTGCCCTTCTCCCGAGGAGGAGAAGGCACGATTCCTGCTTTCCATTTGCCGGTCACAAGCTCTTTGCGAGAGTCGGACCACCAGCGAGACGTACTGTCGAGCTCTGCTATAAGCCTTAGATAAATCACCACGGACGGACCACGTTTCCTGATACGGACCAGACGAGCGCACCTCGGTGGAGGAGACGCTACAACAAACCGCACCCAATTCGCTCTACGGGGAAAGGCAGGCGAGCGTTTTCCGCAAGCCCGCGCTTTCGCTCCGCCTGGCGGGACTGAGATCGCTTTACGAACACTGGTTGCAATTGAGTCGCGGCGGCGAGACAACTACCCCAGATGATTTGTCTGATCAAACGTTAGTTACCTAGCCCTGATATAGAATTGTACACATTCTCATGCCATATTCCGGATTTAAATCCGAATTCGAATTGTCTTTTACATTTCTAAAAGCGATGATCATGGCTTGAAATATTATAGAGTGGCATACCAGTCAGTCAAAAATGTCACCAGTCAGCATCGTTGGACTACAGTCATGCAATTAAAGTTAACAAATTTAAACTAGACACTAACTCATCTTTACATAACAATGGTACTAAACCAAAATGTATTGTATTTCTAACACAGTATTAGCCGTAATAGGCTCTTAAGAAATAATGTACAACTGCCAGAGGCATAGTTTTGGCCTAGTCTTCATGCCGACTGCCACGAGGTTTGTGAGTTCCGCCAAACTCTGTCCATGTTCATGGTAAGAACATCTTTTGGAAAAGACTTTCTTTGGTCGTCGATAACATGCTGTCTGGTGTAGAGAGCCACATTCAAGGATTCAGAACTACGTGTGAAAACACAGACTGGAGTTGTCTTGAGCAGCACATACAATGGCTAGTGGGTGTTGTCATATACGGACAACTAGTCATAGGTTAAATGATCTTAAAGCCCAAGGTAGACCCACGTGGACTGCCTGGATTGCGGGAGTAGCTGCACCATGTAGATGGACTCCCATAAGGGTATCCTATGACTCTTCCTTGGTATATGGCCCTACTAAGGTGGCCGTTTATTGTCACTATCAAATACAATTCACATGGAAAATTGTAAACACAGGAAGCATCGCGGGAGCTATGGAGATCATACTCTGCCGTCGATATATTCGCTGAAGGGCAATAATAAGTGTGAAACATGAAGTATGAAGGAAGAGACTAGGAGCGAACGAAATAAATAACATGGCAAGTGAAAAGGTAGACGGAAAGTGGATAGGGTTGCCCAAAGTATATCGGCACAGGTTGCTGGAGCGTCCTCAGTGCATATCAACGTGCACCCATTCACCAAAGAATTGTTTACGATTTTCACATCCGCAGAGTCAAGGAAACCAACTTAAAGGTTATCACTGTCAAGTGTCTAACTTACAGTTTGTACAACAATCCACTCTTGCCGAACTCTTGCCTAATGTCTACATTTGTCTTTTTCTCTGTCCATGGTATTCTGAGGATCTTTCTGTAACATTTTGACTCGAAGGATTCGATTCGTTGTCTGTCATCGGCAAGAGTTGAGCATAGAGGAGAACTGGTTTATCAATTCCATTTTGGATAGAAAATGCAAATACTTTGGTCACATCAAGAAACACAACGGTCTCGAGAAATCAGTGACGGAAGGTATGGTGCCAGGCAAAAGAGGAAGGGGTAGACTAAGAATACGATGGCAACAAGATATCCAGGAATGTCTGTGTATGACTGTGGCGGAGGCTGAAGTTTTGGCAAGAGAATGAGTTTTTTTTCAGACAGACTGTGATGGAAACGACGTTTTATAAAAGACATGCTACATGATGATGATGACAACAATCTAAGTTGCCCTCCATGTTATCCCGTGTTGTCTCCAAGTTGCTAGGGCTGACATTGTATGCGAACTCCTTCACACATGGATTGATACAGCCACCTGTGGTACTGAGAATGTAGAGCTGCGCGGTATTGAGATGCAGATCAAATAATCAAGAGTGGAGAGTGTCAAACATGTACGCCTTCCTAAAGTGGCTCTTTCTAGTGAAACTGTCCTATGTACCGTACAAAAAGTGCCTTTTTGCTTGTTTCTACAATGCTAGACCCAAAACGTGAGGAAACTCCACTGAAAACAGGCAAGAAGTGACTTTAAGCAAGGTACTACTCATTATAGACCTTGTCATCTTAAATGATTGCCGACCAACAAAATACTTATGGCTTCATCATCTTGCACACTTCTCTATTACTGTCGCTCCGTCACACAATTGAACATATTGAGATGCAGGGTGGTTACCATCTACTATGTGTTTTTCTCAGTGTCAACTGTAAACCGCGCGACACAAGGAATAAAAATACGATTTCAAATAATCTGCAGACGTAGAGATCCAGGACAGTACATTGCAGGTTCTGTGTCGGTCTGCCCGACAATAGTTCACTAAACCCTCTGTCGCACAGTCACCCTGGTCGATTGAAACAGAAAAAAAGTTATAGCAACAAAAGAGTGGCGGAAAGTCCGTAAGAAACGTCCTAAGAATGCTGTCGAGACTTGAGGTGATGGTCTAAAAAAAACGAATAGCAAGCAATTGCGACAAGACCTTAGCCAGAGATTCAAACAACAAGAAATGGGGAGATCTCATAACTGGTGTAGGCAATGATAAAATTGTCCAAAAGTTGGCCATCGGAGATCGGTCTTATGGTGACCCCATAACTGCATTGGAGTAGAACTTGATCTTAGCAACAGAAAGTGCACTGCCTCAGGCCCTGACGGAGTACACTATAGTCATATTAAGTAGCTGAATAAAGTATGCATTAAACAGGTGGTGGAGGATTTCAACAACAGTATATTGAATGCAGCAGTGCCTGAGGACTGGGTCAACAGCTACCCCCGCACATTTTTATTACCTGACAATGACCTCACGATGTTAAATAGCTAAAGAATTATCACCCGGCAGAATGTCTATGGCAAATTACTTAAATAAAGAGTGACCAGAAAGGCCATGTCCCATCTAGAGAATGAGCAAATCCTGCCTGGCAATCTGGGTAGTTACAATAAAAGATACCATTGGGCACTGCTGGGACATTTGTTGATGACGCATTTGAACGTTTTCAAATCAAGCAAGAAACAATTTCTGTCGTCCTTGACCTGGAGGATACTTATGGGGTTGAACATGTGACATGATGCACCGTTGGAGAGAATCTGGCATCAATCCATAGCCGGTAAGCTGGATAGCAGATGCTCTCGTGGAAAGAACAACTGCACTCCGCTTGGGATCATGTATATCTGCGCCTAGGCTGGCCCAGGGGTGCACCAGGGACATTCCCCAAGGTGAATATGAGATTATCCTGTGGCACCTTTCTGAAAAGTAAAGATCCCCACTGACCCAGGCCAAAGCCTAAATGCGAGTAGCCACAGGCCCAATGCATCTCCTACACAAGAACCTTGCAGGCAGTTATCAAGGGCAAAATAATCAAGAGATGGATGTGATTCATGGCTCGGGCAGAGAGGAGGACTGGTCAAGTAACCACAGTAGAGACCATAAACGAAGGTAAATAATTGATTCACGCTGGAGATAATACGACAGACTACTACTGGAGAGAGCATGAAGCGACGGATGCAGCGAAAAAGGGGACCTCGAGGTTAAACAACTATTAAATCAAAATGTACAGGATTATGATGATGTGATAGGTACCTATGGTCTGTGCAAAGTGGTAAGAAAGTCGATTGGACCCTCTCTGCTAGAGTGGAAAGGCATTATCGCTGCCGAGAGAAGCAGCGATGCATACTTGACAACAACGTTCAGTCTCAGAATAGAAATTGACAGTGACTTCGGCTTTGAGGTGGCTATCTGAGACCACTTTAATGAGGGCCGAAATTGTCTCTGAATCTCAATCCTTGCTTTAGAAGGTATAGAAGTGCTGGCTGGGGCATGTGTGGCTAGTGGACATAGAAACCTCGAACCTCTGGAAAAGTGTGTGGATCTACAACAGCTGATCGTGAGCCCTGACCAAATTGTAGTTGTGGTTCTATGCTCGTCCACAAACGATGGAGGACAAAAACAAATAAAGTAGACAAGGCAACTACCTCACGGATATGAAAAAAGCAATACAGAAATTTAAAAGAAAACTGAAAATAAGCAAATAGGTCGTCAGTGACAGAATAGAGCGCGATGATGAGCAAAGATAAATTTAAACTAAACATATTTACCAAAAATCTTAGAGTCGATGTAGGGTCTGGGTACAATGTCCCGCCTACATAAAATTGATGCTGATGAGGTCCGTGTAGGGTCTGGGTACAATGTCCCGCCTACATCAAATGGATGCTGAGGAGGTCCGTGTAGGGTCTGGGCATAATGTTGCGCCTACATCAAATGGAGGCTGATGCAAATCTACACTCTCTCACATCCAGAGTGCAGTGATCGCAGCAGAAGCTGCTGTCCAGCTGACAGCAAGCCTCTGTCACAGGACCTCTCCTGCACAAACGTGTCGAAACACCTTCTGGTGGGTGACCCTGTTGTTTACTGAGTTGGCTATGGGGACCACCGAGTACCTGGCGGTATAACTGGGTGGAGAGTAGTTTGAGGACCCTTAGGGTGACAGCGCAGTACCCACCGACGAGTGGAATATGCTCTGGCTGTTACTAGCCCAAACCCCACCCATTCTTCCGTATCTGTCGTCTGCCTTTCGACACAACTTTTCTTTGTCCAACCTACAAGACCTCTGCCAAGGATATAATAATGGTAGAGGCACTCAGAGAGGATCGGGGACTAGCCCAACATCCCAGCTGCAGCAAGAGCATCTGGTGATCTGACATTGCACTACAGACGGACTAGGCTCTGACTGATGGTGGAGAGGTGGGGCGGAGCAATTGGATCTCACTAGAAAGTAGAAGCTGTTGCGGCGTGGGAGGGGGTGGAGGAGATCATGAAGGCATAGTCGGCAGAACGTGACACAGCCATTGGAAAAGGTCTAAAAGAGAAATGTAATCTGTAATAAGAGCACCTGTAGCTAGCGAGGAATGCACTCTATTAACCCCACCTGACTCCCCACCCCACCCCCACCACACCCCCATCGACGCAGCAAATCTCCAAAGGACCAATGAAGGAAATGGCAAAGCTAAATACATCTATCACCCGTCGAGAAAGGCGCATCCAATGTGCTCTTTGGGAGGCAGAAGTCTGCAGCAAAACACCCAATACTCCAATGCCAGGAGACAACAAACATTCTTCAAACGAGCTTGGGTGTTGCCTCGGTTACCAAGGCCCGCGCAACAGAGATAATTCCCATTCTCTGTGCGGGAAGTTAGCAAGGGGGGACTTTAACATACTACAGCTTTACAATGCCGGATTACAAAACAAGCCAACTGAGCTGAGCAAAACACTACAAGACAATCAAATCCACATATCTCTACTCAAGGAAACAATACTTTCACAACGACAAATTAACATCATGGGCTATACACGGTATAAGTGCGAATGCAACAAGTGCCAAGGCATTATGACCCTGGTCAGGAATGATAAACAATCCATTGTAACCAACTTTCCTGTGGATGATATTGACAATCAAACAATGAAATTATGGAGCCAAAATATAACAAAACACATACTACATAACTTTTACTGTCCTCCAACATCGAAGACATGAATTTGAGCCTACGTCAAAGGATACAGTGTTGGTTGGAGATTTCAATGTCAATATGCCTAATCTTGGATACCACCAGTTTAATAATAGAGGCCTGGAGATTGAAGAGCTGTGTTATGGTACTAATCTTACACTGCTCCAGAGTCTGGAAACCACCAGCTGGCCCGATCTGACACTTGTATCGTCTGACTTGCTAGATAATACTACCACTAAAGTATTGGACGATGTTGGAAGCGACCATCATCTTATCCTAATAATTATTGAAACACTGCAGAAGGATGGAATGGTTCGGAGAATACCATCATGAAATTTCAGAAAGGCTAACTGGGACCGTTATAGTTTAGAAACTGATGCTGGGTTTAATCAAATAAGTAAGAATTATGTCAATACAACTTTCAAACATATATGTGCCACTATCTCAACAGCTGAATGGAAATGCATCCGACAGGTCACGTACAGAAAATATAAACCGTACTGGAACCCAGAGATGGAAGAAGCCATCAAAGAGAGGAGAGAGGCCAAGAAGAAGGTAAAAAAATCTCCAAATACCCTAAATAAAACAGAGTACAATAGATGGGCAGCAAAATTAAAATATATCACTAAACAAGGCAAGCGGAAGACTTGAAAAACAAATTGTAGCAAGCTAGATCTAAAAAGAGAACGAAACAAGGCGTGGGGATTAATGGACAACCTTGAAGGGTGTAAGAGAAAGTCAAACCCAACTACCCTGGCCAGAGAATCTCGGGACGAAATAGTATCAAACACCAAGAAAGTTGAGATCTTTAACAAATGTTAGAGTAAATAAAGTGCAACCAAGAAAACTGCTATATTAAGTACTTTTAAAGAACTCCTTTAACATCGATTCCACCAATATTGCTGCCTTTAAAAATCACTTCACTTCACAAGAACTGAGTATGACGATGAGGAAACTGGCAAAAATAAAGCACCAGGACCAGGCAAAGTTTAAAATGAGATAAGTAAATTAGGACCAAAGGCGAAAGAGGTATGTTTATCAAGAGGAACATGGGACAAAGGACAGTTGCCATCAATATGACTATCAGCAACTATCAACCCCATACTGAAGAAATGGAAACAGCCAGAAACACCTGTTTAGGTAAAGTGGTTGAAAGAATGGTAAGCAACATACTATATTGGTGACTGAAAAGCAAAAACCACCTTGATCCCCTCTTTAAGTTTAAACAGCAAGATAAGGATGGATTCCAAGATTTTTAAAAAGCACACTAACAGTGTTTATTGATCTACAGCAGGCATACGACAGAGTCTGGAGGAAGGGCTGTTTGATGAAAATGGAAATAGAAGGAAAGATGATCAAATGGATACAGGCCTTCCTGACCAATAGAACCATAGATACCAACTTTGCAGGCGCAACTTCAAGTAAAAGAATGTTAGAAGAAGGACTGCCACATGACTCTCCTCTAAGCTGCACCCTTTTCATCATCTACACAAATGACTTCACTAGACATCTAAACGTGCCAAAAGCATTGTTTGCTGATGATATCGCCATGTGGACCACCGAGAAATATCCAAATTTGGCAAAAGACAAGATCAACAGAGAGCTACTAACAATTTCCGTATACTGCGAACTGTGGAAACTAAAGATAAACACACAGAAAACCATCTACACCATCTTCTCCCGTAGTCATAAAGAAGCAAAGAGATCCATTAACATCAAAATAAAAGGGGAATTACTAGTAAAAGAGGATACTCCATATCTTGGAGAACACTGGACAGGCAGTTGAAATTTGGCAGCCACGTCTGCAACGTCAGAAGTAAAGCAACTAAGCGTTTGAACTTAATCAAAATACTTGCTAGTACAAATTGGGGAGCTGATAAACAAACTCCTCAGCAACTATACCTTGGATGTCTACGACCGGTGATGGTCTACAGTCTTCCCATATAGACCAATGTGAGTACAAATAACATCTCATCTATTGACCTGGTTCAAAATCAAGCTCTAAGACTAATTTGTAGGGAAATGAGATCAACACCTACATCGGTGTGCCAGATAAAAGCCAACATTGAACGGCTAGATATCATGAGAAAGGGACACTGACTAAAGCGGTAGAGAGATACAAAAGACAAGAAAATGGCCACCCAAATAGGGTACAAATAGACACTTGGAAGCAAAAGAAAAGACTGAAGCAATTGTCCCCACTGGATGTAGCAACATAAGAAAGCCATATTCACCATCTACCAGAGGAGAGAGAAACGGAAAATAGGTTTTTTTGGACCACCCCCTTGGGAAAATCTTTCCCCGTCAGTCATAAAAACGTACTTGACAGAAAAGGCAGCCACCAAGGAGACTACATCTAATATCCTGAAAACGTGCTTTGGAGACAGTCTCCAGCTACCCAAAATCGGCAGTCCTGGTCTATACAGATGGATCAGCATTCAAATCTACCTCTTTTGATGGGCATGGTATCCATTTGATATACCCGCATGGGTTCATATACGAGTTTTGTGATTCAAGCGGCGAAAACCGTCCAAACGATGAAGCGGAGGCGGAGACTATAAAAACATCAGTTGAGATTTTGCACCAGCAGCTTGGCTTGGGCGAATTGTTGCTAATGTTTTTTGTAATTTTTAGTGATTCCAAGTCGGTTCTGGGGGTGCTGAAAAACACCCCATTCAAAGAGAAAGATATATTCTTGGTGGGGAGGACGGTCAACAATATCATCACTGCCCACGGAATAAATGTCACTTTGCAATCGATTCCTGAACATAGTGGGCTACTAGGGAACGGTATGACAAAAACAGGAGCCTCGAAACAACAATTGGATAGACCATGCAGTAACCACACAGTAAAACAAATTGTTAAGAATAATACTCGAGAAATCTGGATGAACAGGTAGGTGACGGGAACAACAGGTCGCATTGTATTTAGCGAAATGCCACAGCCAACAAGTAAGGATGACATAAATAAACTACATAGAAGAGATCAAAGTCTCGTCTTTCAGTTCCGAACAGAGCATACCAGAGTCAATAGCCACTTGAACCGCATCAATCTCCAGCACCTGCCTCTTTGCAGACATTGCTCTCATCCTGATGAAACAGTTCAACATCTACTCATTGAGTGCAAGGCGCTTTCGGAAAAGATTCTTACAAGCACTGCCGACAATACACTGCACGGAGCAGTAAAACAACTGAAGAAGACCTGTATTTTTAAAAGAATTGCATTGGGCTGCCAAGAGCAGACTTGCTCGGCAGCTATGGAATAATGACAACACAACATATCTTCTAGTTCCATAAATAGTGGAACTGGTACCTGAAGAAGCACTATTGATAGGATAAGCAGCAACAACAGAAATAGCAAAAGAAGTAGTCGCAGTAATAATAATATCAGTAGTAGTAGTAGTAATAGTATGATTAATTGTAGTACCAGTAATGTCAGTAGTAGTATGAGTAGTTGTAGTAATATTAGTAGTAGTAGTGGTAGTATTTGTAGTAGTAGTAGTAGCAGTAGTAGTAGTAGTAGTAGTAGTATTTGGAATTTGCAGATGTAGTTGTTATTATAGCTGTGGTAATTGACCTAACTTCATTATACTGGTTTGGAAAGCTATACACAGTATGTATACAACCATTTGTAGTAGTAACAGTAGTTGTAATATCCGTTGCAACAAACTAAAACGAAACAAAGTGTAGGAAAGAATGAAAAAATAAAGATATATGGACATGTAGAACGAACAAGAAAGATTGGTAGCGAAAATAAGACTCAATAAATATTTTAAACAGTTACAACAAACAAGCTTAAAACAAATCTGAGTGCTTTCCATGCCGCCTACATAAATACACACATGCACAATCCCACACGCACGTACACACATTCAACACACAAGCTAACGCCAACACACCAACTCCCACACATTCGCACTCGCTGACGCCACCACACTGTAACACACGAAAGCACAACAATACAATCCAGCACCGATACATTAGCTACCTACACACACACACACACGCACACAAACACAACACATACACAACGCACACTAAGACTAACATAGCCAGATGCTTACAGATCACAAAAACTCCCACACACAAGTCTTCCCTCCTACACGTACTCTCTTTAAAATGGTCTCCCAGTACTTGCCGCGAGAAACAAATATCCTATTATTGGCACGGAAGGGTAGGAGGTGCCCACTTCCGTTTGTGAGTTGGTTCTGCTACCGGATTGAGGTAATGTCCCCTTCATTTGTGTAATAAAGTGCGCTCACATATATCCCGCGTGCTGGGACATATATTCCAAGCCAGGGTGTCAATGTCGCATTGGCTTCCTATGAGGGTCACGTGGGCAGCAGATATTTGACATCAGTGTCTAACAACTGTTGTGTTTGTGGTCCCTTCTTGTGAGTTGAATTATTCTATTTGGGTCTGTTTGTCCTATTCTGTGTTCATTATACATTACATGTGGCTACATAGATCCACGACCTGCGCCCCTTGAGGCGGGAATGCTGGGTGGGGCACATAACCCAAATTGAGAATGACTTCTCTACATCATCCGCTCCTGGATGCGATTGTCGTCCCTAGAGGTGCACTTAACCAGGCCTCAGATGTTGTATCTGGTTGTTTGTGAAATGCAGTGAGTGCACTCAACAAAATGACACTCCTTGACAAACTGATAGTGAAAGACAGAGAGATATAATTGGAACATACATGAAGTTAATTATAGAGAAAACAAAGACAATAAAATGGTACGATTATTTACAAAAGTGGCAAGGCATGTTATTTGTTAGATTAGCCAGCATTTTTGCTAGAAGTACCAGATGGGTGTACTTGTATCACAGTAACATATACACACACACACACTTCTTTTTCTATCTATCTATCTATCGATCGATCTATCTATCTATCTATCTATCTATCTATCTATCTATCTATCTATCTATCTATCTATCTATCTATCTATCTATCTATCTATCTATATATCTATCTCTATCTATCTATCTGTCTATCTTATATCTCTATCTATCCATCTATCTATCTTTTTATTTATGCGTCTATCTATCTATCTATCTATCTATCTATCTATCTATCTATCTATCTATCTATCTATCTATCTATCTTCTATCTATCTATCTTTGTATTTATGCGTCTATCTATCTATCTATCTATCTATCTATCTATCTATCTATATATCTATCTATCTATCTATCTATCTATCTATCTATAGCTTGCCAAAAGCAAACGAAAGTACTTTTGCCGATGTTTGTCAGAACTGATCTAAATTGCAAGCACAAAAAGTGTTCTGGGATTGACTTTCACGTGTTATTAAATTACATGTGCATAATTACAGGCATGAATAATAATACATGTTCTTCCATAGCTTGTAGACAAACTGCAAAGTATGCACGATTACATTCGTCGGGATAGAAAGAAGTAAAGAAGAAAACGTGTTAGTATAATCCGCTTTGAGTCACTAAAGATTATGTCGACCCTTGTGAGGTCAAGGTCGAATCGGCGGCCATAATTTAACTGACAGTGTCTAGAAATTTATCTACACTAATTATAGAAGCTGAAAACACAGTAGGTTTTGATAAATAGTAAATTTTAATACAAAAATACAGACGATTGTTAATATTAACCATAAAGTAACTATGTTCAATTTTGTCGAATACGCTCATTTTTCTTGGCTCACTTCTTCCAACTCTGAATACATGTTTCTGTCTGACTATTCCTAATGTGTTGCTACACCTTCCATTTATGTTCCCTTATTTTCTTCAAATGGCGCTGCCTGTCGCAGTCCTCCACAACATCATGTCCCCATTGATTGTCATAAAAGTTGCTTTTTGCTTTCTTAGGTTATCTCTCATTCAAACTATCCATATCCTCTCTTTCTGGACTATCCCTCTTGTCAAGTAGAGGCTTCAGTTATCGCAGTGTACTTTTTTTTCTTCTTAAAAAAATCCGAAACGAGAATTGTTTATTGTATCTGTTTATGGTTGTGCACTGCCGTTCTTCAGTACATCTAGATTGTTATATTAGCTGATCGAAGAATAATTCATATGTTCCTGTATAGTCATTTCTTTGTGGCTTCATGTGATCAAATGTTTTTAAAAAAAAATATAATTTGTGAGGAGGAAGACTAACGTCTGGTGGGGTGGGTCAGGTAAAACATACTGATAAGACATGTTAGTCAGGGTCAGGCAAAATATGCTGATCAGACATGTTAGTCAGGGTCAGGCAAAACTTACTGATCGGACATGTTAGTCAGGGTCAGGCAAAATTTACTGTTCGGATAAGTTAGTCAGGGTCAGGCAAAACTTACTGATCGGACATGTTAGTCAGGGTCAGGCAAAATTGCTGATCAGACATGTTAGTCAGGGTCAGGCAAAATATGCTGATCAGACATGTTAGTCAGGGTCAGGCAAAACTTACTGATCGGACATGTTAGTCAGGGTCAGGCAAAACTTACTGTTCGGACAAGTTAGTCAGGGTCAGGCAAAACGTACTGATCGGACAAGTTAGTCAGGGTCAGGCAAAACTTACTGATCGGATAAGTTAGTCAGGATCAGGCAAAATATACTAGTCAAGACCACCACGTCGACTTCCACTTAGTCCTTCCTGGAAACAGACTGTTTCTCTTGACAGTCTGGTAACAGGGTGAGGATCGACGAGATCCTCGCAGTAGTGAGCGACACGCAGATGAAGCCAAGGATATGTCAACCGCCTGAAGGCCCACCTTCATCAGCACGCAAGGGAAGCTACTGCAAACAGCCACTAAACGTCTCTTCTCAGGCGCACACGAACGTAAACTTGCTCATCAGGGGCATTCACAACAACAACACTTTGAATTGTCTTTGTTCAAGCTATTGTTTTTGTTCAAGCTATTGTCTTTGTTCAAGCTATTGTCTTTGTTCAAGCTATTGCATTTGTTCAAGATATTGTCTTTGTTAGAGATATTGGCTTTGTTAAAGATGTTGTCTTTGTTCAAGCTATTGTCTTTGTTCAAGCTATTGTCTATGTTCAAGCTATTGTCTTTGTTCAAGCTATTGTCTTTGTTCAAGCTATTGCATTTGTTCAAGATATTGTCTTTGTTAGAGATATTGGCTTTGTTAAAGATGTTGGCTTTGTTCAAAATGTTGGCTCTGTTAAACAAAGGAAAACGATATTCCGTTCTGTCATTGACAAATACCTGTTGAATGGACTGCCCTTCATTATGGTTTTCAACATATATGCTATAAACAAATAATGGACTATGGACTTCTTCTGACGATCACATCCTCTCCTATTGCAATAATATTACTGAAACAGAATATATTAACAGGATCTACATCCTGTTCCAGATCAAATGCGTCAAGAGTGTAAAAGAGTCGATATGAGAATACTCTGATAACAACAACAATAGTAGCAGCGGCAACAACAACAACAACAACAACAGTTCAATAATTTAAAGTTCCAGGTAATCAATAAGCGACATATAAGATTGTACAATTTTCTATTGATCATTGCCATGCAGTGATATAATATACAAAGGCATGTAGACATTAGAATAATTCAACCATGCACTCGTAAGAACGTAATTGAAAGATGAATACGGGATCAATGGCTAGGTCATGTCCCAACGCTGCCAACAAACGCCATGCCAGACCAGCAATAAGATGAAAACCACAGGACATATTCCTGTGAAAAGAGAATCAAGAGACACAAATAAAGAACCGGAGGTCAAGTTGCTGGACAATGATCCAGAAAACGATCCTTCCAAAACCTCAATGAGCACTTCTGTGAAAGGTCCTCTATACGTGTATAAATAAATATTACAATAAACACATATATAAAATCAGAAACGGCAAGCATTTATGAAAATCTTCGAGTAATATCAATCTTTCTATAATTAACATTCAACTTGTTGCACCGATATCACTGCGACTGCTCTAGTCTTAAGTAAGTCTGTATTCAACCATCTAAAGTAAGTCTGCATTCAACCATCTAAAGTAGGTTGTATTCAACCATCTAAAGTAAGGCTGTACCCAACCATCTAAAGTAAGTCTGAATTCAACCATGTAAAGTAGCCTGTATCCAATCATCTGAAGTAAGCCTGTACCCAACCATCTAAAGTAGGCATGTATTCAACCATCTAAAGTAGCCTGTATCCAACCATCTAAAGTAAGTCTGTATTCAACCATCTAAAGTAAGTCTGCATTCAACCATCTAAAGTAGCCTGTATCCAACCATTTAAAGTAGGCATGTATTCAACCATCTAAAGTAGCCTGTATCCAACCATCTAAAGTAAGTCTGTTTCCAACCTTCTAAAGTAGCCTGTATCCAACTATCTAAAGTAGCCTGTATCCAACCATCTAGAGTAGCCTGAATCCAATCATCTAAAGTAGGCATGTATTCTTCTTCTTCTTCTTCTTCGTACGCAGTCAGACAGTAACCATTATTTTTTCGAAAAAAGCGGCGGTCATCCTGAGGCTGTCGACACTGCCATAGAGCTTGTCTTGCAGTTCCACTGGTGATGGCCACATCTGCTCTCTCTGATCCTCGTATGTCGGGCAGTTCTGCAGCAGATGTTCAGCGGTCATTTTACCGGTACCGCACGGGCATTCGTCGGTACCACCTATCTTCAATTTAAGCTCAGTGTTTTTCTGGCTTTTTAGCGCTGTGACTACGGCGAGAGCATCTGTAAGCAGGACTATGTGGCTTTCATTTTCTTTATGTGTCACCATTTCTTCCACTGCCGCCCTCAGTGCCTCTGCCTCCGCTCTGAAATTGCTTGTGTACTTACCAGTAGCGAATGACAGTGTTATTTTTCTGCCATTTGGTAGGTTCAGGAATGCTTCTGCCCCTCCGTTCTGTGTAGTGTTTGTTACAGAACCGTCGGTGTATGCATGGGTCCAGTCCATGCTTGGGTAGTTTTTCGATATAGGCATGTATTCAACCATCTAAAGTAGCCTGAATCCAATCATCTTAAGTAGGCATGTATTAAACCATCTACAGTAGCCTGTATCAAACCATCTAAAGTAAGTCTGTTTCCAACCATCTAAAGTAGCCTGTATCCAACTATCTAAAGTAGCCTGTATCCAACCATCCAAAGTAGCCTGTATCCAACCATCTAAAGTAGCCTGTATCCAACCATCTAAAGTAGCCTGTATCCAACCATCTGAAGTAAGCCTGTATCCAACCATCTAAAGTAGCCTGTATCCAACCATCTAAAGTAGCCTGTATTCAATCATCTAAAGTAGCCTGAATCCAATCATCTAAAGTAGCCTGTATCCATCCATCTAAAGTAAGTCTGTTTCCAACCATCTAAAGTATCCTGTATCCAACCATCTAAAGTAGCCTGAATCCAATCATTTAAAGTAGCCTGTATCCAATCATCTAAAGTAGCCTGTATCCAATCATCTAAAGTAGCCTGTATCCAACCATCTAAAGTAGCCTTTATCCAACCATCTAAAGTAGCCTGTATACAACCATCTAAAGTAGCCTGTATGAAACCATCTAAAGTAGCCTGTATCCAATCATCTAAAGTAGCCTGTTTCCAACCATCTAAAGTAGCCTGTATTCAATGATCTAAAGTAGGTCTGTATTCAAACCTTTGCAATCAATTCCTTTTTTGCTCAAGTGTGGAGCACAGGTTTTAACTACAGCTGGCCCATTCACATGAAGCCCGTAGCCGAGCTTGTATTGTGGTTGATTAACATGCCATTGTTTTCTTTTTTACGTGACAGGTTGCCAGCACCAAGAACAACCCTGATTAGTCATCTTTACAGCGTGCTTGAAAGGTGACAGTGACTCTATTCCCCCTCGAGCACCACTCGAATTAAAATTACTAAATGTCACTTTAACAACTATCAACATTCTCAATGATGGGGTCCATGTCGATAATTTTTTGGGATGAGAAATAAAGCCCGCTTGCCTTTGTAGATTTCATGCAGTGTACAGGTTAGGTTTTGATTACTTTTCCCCGGATTAAAGCGCAGAAGAGGACGTCACTGCACAGAATGGCTCCAGCAGATAACGCCCCCCCCCCCCTCCCGTCCTGATCGAGGCCTGGAGCCGTGCCTCAGTAATGGGTCATGAATGTAGCGACCTACGCCACGGACATTAGACATCTTAGCGAGATTATTATTATTATTATCACAGGGGATTTGAACCTGTGTTATCTCTGCCATACGACTGATATTTAAATCATCTGGCCAACAACAACGTTACTTCCAGACAACCAGACAAAAGTAAAATGAACTTTAATCTCTATCTCTTCCTTTCTTGAATCTGACTTTTCAAGTGATTTTAACAACACTGATCTCCTGACGTCACTGTACCTTTCTAGGTCTCTGGGCCCGAAACGGTCAATCCACAGTGGTTCCATGTAGGGCGGACATGTTTAGTTAGTTAGTTAGTTAAATTGTTAGTTAGTTGCCAATCGCAACCAAAGATGACGAAAGCGTCAGACATGTTTACTCAGATGTGACCGCATATGACTGTACATCCCAATATAAGCGTGACAAACTGTACCGCATGTAAGGAACACGTGAAGAGCGTTAATAATTGGGCCGACTTACATTGTGTCCTTTCGGGCAGCTCGCTTTTCCTGCGCTGCAGTAATGGTCTCAGCTCAGCAATGCAAGCACCATGAGTGATTGCAGTGCGCCAAACCGAGCGGTTTGGAGCAGGCAATTTCCAGGAAGCAACATGGATGGAGAAATTATTCAAAGAAACTTTTAGCCTGTCGTTGTATCGTTTATTTCCTTTCACGAAGGTATATAAATCCTGTACAATTTCGAACCATGGCCTTTAGAAAATGTTTCATTAGTTCAATTTTGATGTGAAGAGAAGGGAGTAAGATCTTGTTGATGTTGTTGCGAATGCTCACATTGATGAAATGTTCCTTTTTGTACGCCCTGAAAGTGGCGGGTTGCAGTAGCTGTTTTTCACCTACCGAGCATACTGGTAAAGTCATTCGTTAAGTACATTATTTTCCCCCGGTTCAAGTGATTGTCGTTGGGGCCGTTTCTTCTTCTTGTAGTGGGAATTCCTGGCATGGCTGTCTCACCGAAGAAAACTTGATTGTAACCCTGGTGTAGCCTCACCAAGATAACGATGATCTTCAGGTCACAACAAATTTGTCATGTATACTTGTCGTAGGTGATGGTGTGTAACTTGCTCTATGTTGTACCTTTCTTTCATGTGGACTGCACACGCGATTGGAACAGATGGTGTAGCACACCTTTTAATTTCGACTTAGACGAAATAGTAGACATCTGTGAAGTTGATGTGTAGCGCTGCCATTATATCAACGCAAGCAATACGGTAATCTGTCATTATAAAATATGGGAAGATCTATTTGCTGGGCACAGAAGACAGATATATGTACGTTCTCTTCTAGAAGATTCCTATTCTGCAGTCTGCACCTAAACAGCTCTGCTTTATTTTTTAATAATTCCAAATCTCACTAGATTATTCAATTCACTCTGGCAAATTGCAGGGTCTTCAATACGCATAAAATCAGGATGTCTTACAGTAGATACTTTCACATGTAACAGTTCCCACTAGCATTATTATCTTCTCCGTCATCCTGGATACGAGGTTCGTGTGGGTCCGGGGCAGGAAGTCATTTCCCGTGAGGCACTGGCCACATAGAAGAGGGATATTCGGATAGGTCACGTGACATTTTTTCATCTAAGAAATACGATGTCTAATTGGAGGAGTCATGTAAAAGTAACACTCAATAAGAAGATTTGTCATTGTCCTCTTCACTATTGGAACTACAAAACCCTGCATCATAGATTTGTTGCACAGGATAACCAACATATGTGTAGGACACATTACATGTTCTGGTCACCAATGTCACAACCAAAATAAAAGCTGTAAGCTTTCTTTTTATCAGTGTAAAGGGTCACCCTTATGATAACAAATTTATTTGTCCACAAAAATAGAAGAAATAATCCAAACTGCTTATACATTCACGGGACATCTTGACAGACACGTCAGCACCTACAGAATCCACATCACGAAAATGACAGGAAGAAAATGTGGTTGCAATATTTGCTACATATAACCTCATCCAATTGGCCCTCAAGGTTATTGTCTAGTGGTAAATAATGCGCCAGGGCTGTAGAAAAGAGAATGATTTGGTCATTCGCGTCCCGGCCTGGAAAATTAGAGCTTATTCTTGATTTTAAAATTTTATTTCTGATCCGCTTGTAAAAATTAGTTTTTAAAAATTGCAATTTTGTTCCTCTGATATATTTCTGGCCTTGTTCAGTATTGTCTATCACTCATTTCCCACCTCCCACTTTCTCTGTCTTTGTCTTGCTGGTTAACAACTAACACTTATTCGTAAACCAAATCTTGTCAGAATCATCAACCACGATTAAGATACGACAGTAGCTCAAACCTCGCCAAAAAGTAGGATGCAGGTATCATCTACTCAAGAATGCACAGCCCTAGAAACGTGAAATGTTAACAATGCACTCTCCCCAGTATGAAATAGCTGTTAACATCTCATCAGGTAAATTATACACGTTGTCAGCGTTTTCATTGTGAAGAGAATATTGACATTTATGTACACGTAGAAGCTCGTGTCGGATTGCGCGTTTAATAGCAAAATCGACTTGTTTGTACAGGCAAGTTGCTATTATTATCAATATACTTTGACAGGACCAGCTTGTTAATTGTTAATATCTCATTATTATTGTGTTCTTCGTGACTATTTGCTATTTGGACGTTCTTTTCATCATCGTGTAATGTTTTAAGCTGCGATAAACAAACTCGACAAAGACCTTGACCTGCTGATGTTTTCAATTAATTCTTTTTTTTCATTCTTCGAATTGTAAAAATCCACGGCCAGTGCTTTCTTCAGGCCAACTAAACAGCCGCTTAGGGCGAAACAATGATATTTTTATTACATTTTTACACTTGCAAAAATGCAACAGACAATATGTGCAACCTATTTCTAGATAACTTTTCCTTCAGTGCTTCTGATTACCATTAATTATAAAGTCGTATGGAAGATATATATATATATTCATGTTTCCTTTATGTATCCATTTTATATGTTTTTTTATTGTTTAAATGTAATCGCATTTTTTAGCTAAGAAAACCTGATCTTCCTCTTCTTAGTTGGCAATACATGTTGTATAGAGCTGGAGACATTACATCATATAATTTGCCTAGAGCAGACAATAGTTTGCAAAGAACGTTAAACGGTGTTCCATTCTTTCAATCAGCGGCAACAATATTTCACTTGCTACAACGTTTTCTAATGGTCCGTTTTTTTAATAATTTGACCAACCTGTAAACGTGCATAGAGCTTGTCAACCCTCAGAGACGTGTGTGGGTCTGCCCAGCAACCCTCAAAGACTTGTATGCTTGCGCTCTAGCCCATCAAAACTAGTGTGTCTGCCCTTCAACCCTCCAACACTGGTATGTGTTCCCTTCAACCCTCCAAGACTTTTATGTCTGCTCTCTAACTCTCCAAGACTGGCGTGCCTGCCCACAAGCACTCCAAGACTGGTGTGTCTTCCTTTCAACCCTCCAAGACTTTTATGTCTGCTCTCCAACCCACCAAAACTGGTGTGTCTGCCATCCAACCCTCCAAGGCTGGTGTGTCTCCCTTCCAAACCTCCAATGTTGGCGTGTCTGCTCTCTAATTCTCGAAGACTTACTCATGGGTTTGTTGTCTGTCTTGACCATGATGGGGTTCAAGATTTTAATAATATACAAGTCGATTTCTTCCACAAGAAAACACACGTAAATAGGACATTAGCTACGGAAGGACATATTGAATCCACTCAGCAACAATCTAGTATGTGAGGACATTGCTATATGTTGTGGCTAAAGTTGGTGTTTAATGCCTACATTGAGTATTTAAGTATGTTTACTTTTTTGTGCGCCCTGATAAATGCGTTAAGTGATATTTTGTTGTAGCTTTCCTTACATCCCGAGCGTGATGAAGAAGGTGGACCGCCGTTCTCCAGGTGGTTGTGATATTCGTTTGGCTTCACCTGCTTGACACTAACTACTACGTGAATCATGTTGATTCGCAGCTCGTCAGTCAGACTGCATTGATATCAACCTGTCTCCAGAGAACGCTTCATGGAAGAGAGACAGTGGTCCTGGTCACTATGCATGACTGGACTAGCATCTCAGTTCCCCACTGTTATGTGTAAGAAATCAATTCTTACCCCTATTTGGAAATTAAATGAAAAGTACTTGCTTGCTGAAGTCGGATGTGTTGGACCGAAAGGTGCAAATATCGCAGTCAAGCTGTAAACTACGACACAACGCATTCCGTTCTCTGGACTACATTCTGCTACTTAAGCCCTTTCATGGTTTGGTAGGGGGAGATTGGAGACGAACGAAGCCAAGCCAAGCCAAATCAAAAGAACAGAAGCAGGGGGAGGTAGTAGACAGAACAGATTACAAGTATGGAACCAGCGAACCACATGAACAATGAGCATATTCTTCTTTATCGTGTAAGTAGTGACTGAGAACGTGTAACTCCCCATGTAATGGTGTGATGCCAAGGCTGCTGAGGAGTAATTAATAATGACTGACAGGCTTTCCTTTTTCTGATTTCCGATGCAGGTCCCCTATGAGATAACTAACAACTTTCTGAGAAAACACGCATTTATTATTCCCAAATAGTTTCTTATTGTTTTGTACTCAGTGTCCTAAACTCATTCAGAAAAAGAAAAAAAGGCTAGAGTACGCATAGATAAAAGAAGATAATTAATCGCAAGAGCACTTTGTAAAAGTATATTTGACAAGAGCCATTCTTAATGATCTCAAAGGGACTTGTCATAGTGCAAAGCAATTACTTTAAAAACAAAGAACAGAGCATGACTCTGATAACGGACACCTGGACAAATGGTGAATGAAGGTAGAGATGTAATTTGGAGGACCTGGACAAATGGTGAATGATGGTAGAGATGTAATTTGGAGGACCTGGACAAATGGTGAATGAAGGTAGAGATGTAATTGGAAGGATCTGGACACACGGGGAATGAAGGTAGAGACGTAATTAGAAGCACCTGGACAAATGGTGAATGAAGGTAGAGACGTAATTAGAAGCACCTGGACAAATGGAGAATGAAGGTAGAGATGTAATTGGATTGCCGGTTCATCGATTCATCGGTTGCAGTTTCATCATCCTAGAGGTTGTCGTCGATCAGCTTCAGAATGTCACCCCTATTCATTTCCATTATCCTCACTATGTGCGCCTTCGACGCCATTATTTCAGCGTGTTCATTATGGCGAGCGTGAACATAGTCAGGACTGACGATCCACGTGAGATCACGGAGGTTGAAGACCTTTACTTCCTCTACCAACTCGTCATATTGCAAGCCTATTATTACCTATGTGGGTGAAGGATCGGGAGTACGAAAGGACGAGAACCCACTTTAAAGAGGTTTGACATAAGGTCCGCTAAGCTGAGATCACTGTCCTTAAACTCCATTCCCATTCTGCAAGTGGTTGTCATGTATACCCTATTATGCTCGCTAAAGAACTTGCCTCTCTCTCTAGCAGAGAAACTCCATCATATTTCTCACCAAGCAGTACAGACAAATAAGACAACATCATTTTCCCAACTACTATCACTTGCCAATAGTTTAATCTCGTTGCCCGTTATCTCGTTGCACAATTCTCTAAATTAACTCCTCGACGTTGAAGATAGCTTGAAGGTAGTATGTAAACATTTCAATCATGGATCATTTTCTCTTTTAGTTAAAGCCATTGAAGTGGTCACCTGATCAATCGCCCTCTCCTCCTGTGCCATCAATGGCATCAGCCTCCTGATTCTTGCTCCCTTGACATCTGCGGTGTTTATATTCAGTGAGTTCCTCTTGTAAACAGTTACTCACATGAAGGCTGTGGTCTGGAGTTTGCGTCACATCTTCTTGGCGCAACCAAGGACCAGTAATATTTCTTCATTTCAAATGCGTTGCTAACTTTCGAGCTGTGATATTGGCGATGTGAGAATAAATCTATCTATCTATATATCTTCAGTTCACTTATGTCGTTAGATGTCGTGGGGAGATATGGCCTCCTTTGCTTCACACTTTTTTGGCTGGTGAAAATCCACTGGTGACTTGCCAGGTAATTCAAGCAACTGTTAGGCTCTGGAATATACAATAGTCTATTCGTGAGACTGGTGGAGGCAGAAACGTAAATTAGAGCAAGGTAGACCCTCAGCCTGTCAGTCGCCATCTAAGCTGCTCCGCTAACTACATAACCAAGATCTGAAGCTATACCCACACAGTCCCCTTTTTGCGACATATTCTCTGTGGGGCGAATATCCATAGAATAATTAGAGTAGATTTTAAAATAGAATTATGCCCGAGCAGCATGTTTCAAACTGCTAAGGTATTTTTAATGAGCGCGCCACTGCACACGTGTGTCTGATCTCACTACTCAGAGATCAGAGGACATATTTACCGGATGATCCACGTGAAAAAATCTTGGTCTCCGCCATGATTTTAACCAACGACCTCCAGCACCCGAGGCAAACACCTTACCTGAAGACCACTGGGTCATCCGTGTGTACGTGAGGATGCTCAGCCCATAATTGATAATTGGCGGGACCAAAAATTGTTTAAGATGATAACAGCCGCTGCTCCAAGTTGTTGGCATGGCAACCTATGATAAAAGCTGTGTCAGAAGTGAGCTCGGAATAAAATACCAATTCATGTCATACAAGACGCATCAGACTGAGACGCCATCTTTCCAGCACACTAACTATAGCTGGTAATTATTGATGGACACACGTGATACTGGGTAATACGTCCACTAAACATCCGTTGAATGAGGGTGGTACTGGGTAAACCGTCCACTAAACATCCGTTGTATGAGTGTGGTACTGGGTAAAACGTCCACTACACATCCGTTGCATGAGTGTGGTACTGCGTAAAACGTCCACTAAACATCCGTTTTATAAGTGTGATACTTAAAAAAACGTCTACTAAACATCTGTTGTAGGATTGTGATACTAGAGAAAACGTCTACTAAACATCCGTTGTAGGATTGTGATACTAGAGAAAACGTCTACTAAACATCCGTTGTAGGATTGTGATACTAGAGAAAACGTCCACTAAACATCCGTTGTGGGATTGTGATACTAGAGAAAACGTCTACTAAACATCCGCTGTAGAAGTATCCAACATTATGAGTGGCAGATAGAGCACATGTGATCAACAATTGTAACAAAGTCAATTAAGTTCCATATACATTTATGTCGGTTACTGATTTATTTACATATATTCAAATTGACTCACGTAAGCGTACTCAGAAGCAGACAAATAGCTTCTACGTGAGTTTTCACATATATTTGTAAGAAAGATGGTGTTACATTTCATCATCATCATGTAGCATGTCCTTTACAGAACGTCGCTCTCATAGCAGCCGATCTGTAAGCATGTGCAACCCCTGTCAGTCATCTTCTAGACCTCTCTAATGTCCTGTGCCCCGCTTCTCCTCGGTCTGTCGCTGTTTCGCTTGCCAGATATCATACCCTCCAATTTCGTTTTTTCTACACTTTTGATGGGGCCAAAATATTTGTGTTTCCTAGGCGTAATATTGTTTACTAGCCAATTGTGTTCTATATCCAGGTGCTTTAGGATTTCTGTGTTTTTCTTTGTCGCTATATGTTGTGTATTTTGAGCACACTTTGCTTTACTATTTTTGTCCAAAAAATTCAATCTTCTTTCTAAGTCTTAATTTGTGTTATTTCTTTAGTGTTCTGCCACAAGATTTTCATTTTAGTTTTCAATGACATGGTCATTCGTCTTCTTAATTCCTGTTGGCAATCCCCATGAGTGCTTATAATAGAGCCGATATATTCAAAATGACGTTTGTCATTTCCAGCTTTACAATGATAGATGGGGTTTTTGCCTTATCAGTGCTCATTATCCTGATCCAACTGATGTTTAGAAATAGTTTTGTTCTCGCTGTGTTGTTTAACCGGCAGCGTAATCTCTTTCAGTCCCTCGACGAAATTCGGAAGGACAACTGTAATTTGCATATCTTAGCTTTAGTATTTCCTTCCCGCGAATTGTGAACTATTTAACTTTTCATGGCTCTGTCACTTTTTGACGTTTCTCATTATGTTTTAAGCACAAAGTGCCCAAGTCTTGCATGATTCGCTGTAGTATCACGTGCTGCTCACAGTTAAAAACTTTCGTAACATTTATGAAGCAAGTGTGTAGGTCGACATTGTCCCCTTTTGACTTATCGAAAATATTTCGCAAGTTAAGGATACCTGGCAGTGTCTTCAACGATGCTACTCCAGACCTCCATCATAGTTGTATAAAAATGTAGTCTATTTGGTTGTTGCTTTTTCCACCCGACGAAGTCGGTACATAGAGTCGTCTGTGGTGTTGCTTAAAAAGCGTGCTTTTGATAGAGAGTTTGTTTTCTAGGCAACATTCCATTAATGTTTCTCCTATTTTGTTTGTGTCCCCCAACACAAAGGGTTTCTGTACACTTTCTTCTTATTTCTCTTGAGATGTTCGCCATTATAATGTCTATTTTATCTACTGTCTGTCTCTATGTTTATGATATCTTGTACATAATTGTACAGAAATGCGTCTTGCTCATTCTTCCTCTGCTGCTATCGTTGATGCGTAAAACTGTTTTTACCCTCTCCATTCTGACTGTTAGGACACGGTAATTGATTGGGTTGTATCCTAGCAGTGCTGCGGACATTCATTTCGATACGAGAAAACCAACTCCTGCACATCTGGTGTTTTCCTGAGAATATAATCCCCCTATTTGTATGTTGTAATGCCTTGACCTGCCTATCTATACTTCACGATACTCCATTTCCTTATGAATTACGAGAAGCTTTCCTTGGTACACGTTTCACGTGTTCCAATTCTCAATGTCCAAGTTAGACCGCTGCCAGGCTTCTCCACTGAATTACCGTCGAGTTTTCGACCGTCATCACTATTACTTGTACTTGACCTAGTCTTGCTCTCGTCCTCACTCCCTTTACTTGATCTGACTGACATAGGGGTCTTGCCATCAGACATTTAAGAATCGTTATAATTGGATGTCGTGATATCTTGAGGAAAATTGTGTGGTCGTTTTCCCTTCCCTTCCACAACAAAATGGATGATTTATTATCTCGGTGTATGAAAGTACTTCATGACTGGCAGGACACGTCAGTGCTCTGTTCTGATGGATAATTTATTATCTCCGTATGTGAAAGTACTTCATGACTGACAGGACACGTGAGTGCTCTGCTCTGATGGATGATTTATTATCTCGGTGTATGAAAGTACTTCATGACTGACAGGACACGAGAGTGCTCTGCTCTGATGGATAATTTATTATCTCGGTGTGTGAAAATACTTCATGACTGATAGAACACGTGAGTGCTCTGCTCTGTTCATTCGCAGAGTTGTCCACAAATGCCATTGGGTACGGATTTCCCATAACTGCGTCTGCCGCACGCGATGCAGACTAAGCTTGACTTAGCTGACTGTGGTCTTGTTTGAGTTCTTGATTAATCAGGATGTGTTCTCTGAACGACGTATCGATGAGATCGGGACACGTCCAGGCGATGTTGGGCTCAGCATCTGCAGCATCAATTGCATGATCTGCACTGCCAGAGGTTTATGTAGGGTTACCTCCTCTATAGTCTAAAATTCTACCGTCGCAGACCTGGAAGGACTGGGTTTTTTTTGGCGCCAGTTGCACGCCTTTCGTCAGAGTCGAGTTAATTGAAACAGGTGGTACAGCGGGTAGGTGTGGTTGACTTGGCTGCAGGCAGCGCTCATTATTTACATGACACCTAATGCAGCACCTCCTCTTACATTTCACTACACGGTTTATTGACTGGCAGATTGATTCCCCTTTTCCCTTCAAATTCCCTTTTCCTACCTCTGGTTAGCCACTTTACAGGATCCGATCATTTCCAGGTGTGGTTTCAATAGCAACCATTTTTCATTATGAGGTTACTAGCCTCATCCACAATCATCTTTGTTAGCTTTTAACTGCATGCTTGGAAAGTTGCATTTGTCCAATTCCTCTCAACGGGTATCATTCTTCGGGTACCATTAGTCGGGTGACACGTTTTATTACTTCGTTTAAAACTCTCCTAAAATCACGATGTGTGTATGCGACTTCTGGAGCTGGGTTACTAAACATACATTACTTATTTCCGGTGTCTGCCGTTTTCAGCAAATCACGTATACGAGTATGCATGTCTATTGTTCTAGACTTTACAAAACATCTGTGGGATACTTTTAACACATATTCATAGAATGAAATACATGGACGCTCTAAAAACAGTATATGAGCGATGAGGCGCACATGGTATGGGTATGTTTCAAGATCATCTGGGTTGACCGAGACGATGCTGCAAGGTACTGTACCTGAAAAGCGCTAGAGACGAAAGCAGAAAAAGAGTTGGGAAGACAACACCAGAGAGTGGACGGGAAAGTCCCTAGCTAGAACAAATATCCTGGCACAATACTGAGCGGATTGGGGGAAATTGGTCCAACAATCTGCAGTATTGATGCCCCATTGACCTTTCAGGTTACGGGAAGGATGATGATGATAGTGATAATGATGATGATGATGATGGCGATGGTGATGATAGTGATGATGATAATGATGATGATAATGATGATGATGATGGTGATGATAATAATTTTGATGATTATGGTGATTATGATAGTGATAATAGTGATGATTATGATGATATGGATAAAGATGATGATGATGATGGTGTTGATATAGATGAAGATGATGATGATGATGATGTTGATGATGATAGTGATGATGGTGATTGTGGTGATGATGATGATGGTGATGATGATGAGGATAATGGTGATGATCATGATCATGAGGATAATGGTGATGATGATGATGATGATGGTGATGGTGATGATGATGATTATAATGATGATGATGATGATGATGATAGTGATGATGGTGATGGTGATGGTGATGGTGATGATGATAGTGGTTATGGTGATGATGATGCTGATGTTCGGAAATAAAGAACAAATTAGTATAAGAACAAATTAGCTCTTCGGCAAGTGAAAGACATTCTAAGCAACAATCCTAGAAGATACGATAGAGACTATTTAATGTTACAAGAAATCATGTCACATATAAGCGATTCAATGGAAGCTAATACACAAACAAGATAATACCTGGTGGTTATTAACAGAAAGCTGTTTAAAACAGCACATGAAGCATAAGGACAGCAAGACGACTAATCGGGGATTTTATTTGAGGTCAAAGCATAAAGAAAGCGCATTACACAGCATAACAGAAAGAGTCGTTGTATTCAGAAGAAAATTACCAAATGATGACGGTCAAAAATGGTGACACGCCTTGCGCAAACTTCGCTGGACAATATGCATTCATGTAAAATTCAATGAGTTTCTAGTTCCAGGATGTGTTTGCTATAGCGATAAACAGTTTGTGCAAAGAGCGTCAAATCAGAAAATGTAGGACTCGGGAGCTAACAAGAACACATTCCGGGTATGTTGATAAATAAGCCGGGCGTTCGCTTCTGGTTTTGAGAACCGGAGAAGCGTAAGGTGGCAAACCTAAGCACAACTAAGGACGATGTATAAGGGGAATGACTCTTGTGACAATTAGACGGGCAATGTTACAAGGCATAAATATTAAACAATATTTTAAATGGCTACCTGTAATATTTGTGGAATCGGAGATAAAAAGACAGAACGTAAAATTCATGGTTAGAAAAGATTAAAAAGGTAGCAATTTTAGGGATAGCCGACATCAGCAAAAGGGGCCAGGATGTAAAACAAATACATAAAACCTACACACTTGTGTGGAGTGGAAACTTGTGTGGAGTGGAACTGAGTCAGCGGATAATTATAAACATGGAGTTGATTTCATTTTAGCCCCGGAAATAGCTAAATTTCTACTTGAAGCAGACTTTGTATAAGAACGAATCAAGCGTATCAAAAAAAATAACCGGAAAGAATCATCCGTATCAGACTATGTACCAGAAAGAATCATCCATAACAAAACATGTATCAGAAAGAATCATCCGTATCAGAACATGTACCAGAAAGAATCATCCGTATCAGAACATGTATCAGAAAGAATCATCCGTATCAGAACATGTACCAGAAAGAATCATCCGTATCAGAACATGTATAAGAAAGAATCATCCGTATCAGAACATGTATCAGAAAGAATCATCCGTATCAGACTATGTACCAGAAAGAATCATCCGTATCAGAACATGTATCAGAAAGAATCATCCGTATCACACTGTGTATCAGAAAGAATCATTAGTATCAGAAAGAATCATCCGTATCAGACTATGTATCAGAAAGAATCATCCGTATCACACTGTGTATCAGAAAGAATCATTGGTATCACATTGTGTATCAGAAAGAATCATCCGTATCAGACTATGTATCAGAAAGAATCATCCGTATCAGACTGTGTATCAGAAAGAATCATCCGTATCAGACTGTGTATCAGAAAGAATCATCCGTATCAGACTTTGTGTAACAGTTCCACCCCGAGCAAGAGTATTTAGGGCAGGGGTGATGTGGTTGCTGATAACAAAGGTACCTGAATGCGTGCCAAGGTCATTCTCTTTCTGGTCACTCACCGTCTCAACAAAGGAAATCGGAGTTGGGAAAGAATGTACAGGTAGGAACTGACCCCTGGCGTTCCGATTTGGGCAGTGGCGGGTGAGTGACAGACGGGAGGGCAGCAGAGCTTGCTGCGATAGATGAGTGACAGGTGTTCAGAGTACTTCGTTCCAATAACGATTGAATAGAGCAATCCCCCTGAGATCCATTGGTCATCTCAGATACTGCTTGAGTGTGTATAACGAGAGAAAAAGTTTAGCTCAGGAGGCTGGCATGGAGAGGGAATGATTGAATGTAGATAGGAGTCTGGTTTAGCTCACCGACTTAGAAAGAGGAGCGATTGATAGACTGTTGTACGAATGTTGGAGATAAAACAGCATACGCCTTTGAGTCGGGGCCAGCTGCTCAATTAGGTGTGTGTGGGAGTTTTGTATTAATAGATAATCTGAAAGTGTGTTGAGGATGCAGTTAAGGAGATGTGTGTGTGATGTGTGTACGGCAATAGAACTGGGTTTTGATAGTTGGGAATTCCATCAATAGCTACTGCTTAAAATTTCCGATTTAGTTAAATATTTATTTTAACATAAATATAATATAGGAATATTTAATCAAGATGGTATGTATTGTATTGTGTTTGTAATTTCACTACTTATTTTTCTGGTATGAGTATTATATAATAAATATGTCACCTGCTGTGTGTAATGTCATTTGCTGTGTGTGGTCAGGAATGATGTGGATGAGTGTGATAATGTTCTAAGTTAGAATAACCCTAGGGCTAACAGTGGGATCTGCTACATATCTATCAGAAAGGATCAGGCATATCAGACTATGTAACATAAAGGGACAACAAGCAACATACGTCCAGAGTAGCGCCCCTTGTAATGACTCGCACAAAGAAGTAGAAAGAGTGGAGTTTGTCGATGACCGTAGCACTATTATTGGCAAAGTTAAAGATACAGACAGTCTATATGTGCTGGGGGATTTTAATGGGAGAGTGGGAGAACGAAGATCACCATTGGAAGCACAAATAGGACCGTTTAGCTACAAAACGACAACATGTAATAGCAACGATAGTTCTTGGCCTATGTGCAGAACATGATCTAATTATCGGTAACACTTTCTATTAACACCATAGAAGTTAAATATTCACTTGGTATAGATGAACCACTTAAACCAAGCATCTCAGATAGATGTTATACTAACAAGAAAGAAAGAGTGAGAGATTCAAAGGCGATTCCAAATGCTGTATTCGACTCTGACCATAGGCATGTGATGCTTTGGATAGACAATCCAACTTGGACTCTTGATGACTGGGTCATGGATTTGACTGGAATTTATACTCGTTGACGACTTACATTGTGTTCACGGAAACGGGTTGATGTTTCCCATTTGGATTAGTTCGTTTGTTCATTCTGTGGTGCTTTCCCCTCCGATTATCCTGGCATGGACATCGGCCCTTTGAGTTAATATTCCGGGTACCCTGTGACGTACTCCCACGGTCCAGTGAACACAGTCCCTTCAGATCTCGTGGGACAAGAAGAACAGCGACACAATCTAGGGATAAAACATTCGAGACCGTGTGAACATCCTAATATAGTGTTTACTCAACTCCATCGTCATCAGCACATTGGAGAAAGCGTGACTCGGTCTGACCAGCGAGCGCCACACTGAAGACTCAGGCTAAGTGACGCTGACCGCTAGACATAGGTAGGCCTCCACCTAGCACAGAAACAGCCTAACCGATGCTGTGACTGGCTAGCAAGTGGATAGCGTAATTGCTCGTGCTTTGAAACCAATAAAGGAGCTAAATCAAGATAGTCGCAGTGCAACGGAGTGCAACAGGGCGATGCGAAAAGGTCACGAATAAGGCGAACGACAAAAGTAGCGACTTTTTGTTTTTGAATGTTACTGGCCATGGCTTAAAGACTCCAGAGTTGGTGGAGCTTATGACTAAAGCTGGAGTCGGGATCCTCAAAGACACCAGAGTTGGTGGAGTTTACGACTAAAGCTAGAGTCGGGATCCTCAAAGACACCAGAGTTGGTCGAGTTTATGACTAAAGCTAGAGTCGGGATCCTTAAAGACACCAGAGTTGGTGGAGTTTATGACTAAAGCTAGAGTCGGGATCCTTAAAGACAACAGAGGTGGTAGAGTTTATGACTAAAGCTAGAGTCGGGATCCTTAAAGAACCAGAGGTGGTAGAGTTTATGACTAAAGCTAGAGTCGGGATCCTTAAAGACACCAGAGTTGGTGGAGTTTATGACTAAAGCTAGAGTCGGAATCCTCGGCCTTTCAGATACAAGAAGGAAAGGGCAGAACATCAAGGAAGTACATGGCGGTTTTGTTCGGTTGTGAAGTGGTGTCAACATCACAGAAAGAGCCAGGCATGGTGTCGGCTTTCTTCTTCATCCTGAGAAGGCCAAGTTCATTACGATCACTGAATATATCAGTGAACGACTGATATGCCTACAATTGATTAGTGTGGAAAAACCACGACACTGATCCAGGTCTACGCCCGTGTAACGATAACAGTAATATGTGGGACAGGATGGAATTTTTCTAGAGCCTTTCTGACGCTATTTACGGCGTTGACTACACGGCTGATTTGATTGTAATGGGTGACTTTAATGGAAGAACAGGACAGAAAAGTTCACTTCGTGAATGCTGCCTATGGGTTCCACGGTGACACCTCTTAAAACAGAACAGCAATGGAAAGGAACTTATTAACCTGTGGATTGAACATGGCCTAATAATAACAAATACCATCTTCCAGCACCGGCGCAGGCAAAACGTGGTACAGGTGGAAAAACACAGACATGGCGTCTCAAAACGATTTTATTCTCATCGGACAAAGGCAGAGAAGAACCATAATAGATTCTATGGTTATTCCTAATATCTGTATGGATACTGAGCATCGACCAGTCGTGCTAACACAAGTACTTCCACACAGGAAGAGCACAAAGACAGTCAAACCCTTTTTGTTAACACATCTTAATAGTTAGGCGAGGAAGCTGTTAGGAATAGTGTATGTCGAGAAGTTACATATGTCGTTATGGCACTTACAGAAGAACCTAGGGACATAAATAGTGAATCGGCTATCTTTAAAGCAACTTTGACAACTGCGCTTCATAAGTACTGTCGAACAAAGAAATTACGTCACGGAAAAGATGAGAAGCGAACAGCCTCGGGGAGTGATGGGGTAAGGGCGGCTATATTGTCTAAAAAGAAACCTTACAAGGGTTGGTAGACCTCCAAAAAGCACGATGACTACATCGTCTACCAGACAGCAAGACGAAACGCCAAAAGGGCAATAAAACACACCAGAGAAGAATCTTGAAAACATTATGGCGAGCAACTCACTTCCATATGTCAAAATCGTCCTAGAGACTTTTTCAAAAGTGTCAAGGCGATGCGATTTATAGACGAGTGCTTCATTCCTACTACAGCCATAAATGACAAGTATGACTTTCCTATATTTAATGAGCTCAGCAGAAGGGATCGGTGGAAGGAATACTTTCAAGAACTTTTCAACCCTACTACCTCCATAGGAGATTCCGTTTTTCTACCATGCAACCCACATCATACTGAACCTGACATTATGATTCAAGAAACGGAGAGAGTTATAAAGAATAGTCCCCAAAATAAGTCACCAGGCAAAGATAGCATAACAGAGGGGATTAATGCATGTGGGGTAACAGGGTTACTCTGGCTTCATAGACTCTTCACAACGTCATGGAAAGACAGATGACTGGCAGCATACTATAATTGTTCCAATTTGGAAGAAAATGGGCGACAAAAGAAACTGTGACACGTACAGAGCCATATCGCTACGTAGTCACATAGGTAAAATGTATGCCAAAATCATGGAACATAGAATAAACTCTATTGTTGAACCTCAACTATTCAGAGCTCAATTTGGATTCCGCCGATGTATAAGCTGCACGGACGCCTTGTTTACCTTAAGACAAATAAGCGAAAGATCAATAGAATTCAACGAAAATATATGTGTTGCTTTCATTGATAAGGAAAAGCGTTTGATAGGGTAGATAGGATTCAACTTTGGAAGATGTTGAAAGATTGTGGTGTACAAGGCCAGCTTCTTGATAATGTCAGAGCACTGTATCGTTCGAGTACGAACGTCACATATGTTTTTGAAATCACTACCGGCGTGAGACAAGGGTGTGTGCTTTCTCATCTGTTGTTTAACATCTATATGGACAAAGTCGCATCAGAGACTGGTCAAATTGAGACATCTGAAGTAGAACATAACTCAATACACGAATTACTCTTTGCAGATGATCAGTGCTTGCTGTACGACGATGAAAATAAACTGCAAAACCACATGAACGCGCTTGCGACTACCTGTGCTAAATACAAAATGCGAATTAGCGAAAACAAGACAAAACTATGACGATCAGTAGAACTCCTGGGCCACTCTAAATAAGTCTAAATGATATTGCTCTTCAACAGATATATGAGTTCAAGTATTTGGGCAGCATTTTTTCGGCAGACGGTCAGATCGACAGGAAAATCCAGACAAGGTGTCAGAAAGCATCTGCGGTGACGTATCAGCTGTCCCCATTGCTTAGACACCCGAGCATTAGTTTGGCAACAAAACAACAGCTGATAAACACTATATTTATGCCGATTTTGTGCTACCAGTGATAAACATGGCCTCTGTTAAGGGCGTGCGAGAGCAGAATTTCGACTTGTGACATGAAGTGTTTGAGGAAAGTCGTCGATGTTACCAGAAGAAACAGAATGCAGAACGACGACAATCGAAGTATGGTCGGCACTACGGCTTGTGCCGAATACATTTCCAGGCAGAAAATAAGTTGGTTTGGTCATCTCATGAGAATGCACCCTAATCATCTTCCACTGATGGTTTACAATGCTGGTAGATCTGGCTACAGAGCAAGGGGGCGGCCGCGAGGTAGGTGGATAGATGCCATTATAGTGACTGTGCAACGATTAGGGCTCACATTGACCGACGCAACGCACTTGGCGCAGGATAGACGACTCAAGCTCCCCATGATGTTAAACGGCACTCGTGTAAAAAGAACTAACTAACTAACTAACTTGGACAAACCATAAGAAGACAAGCACACAAATTTTAAAACATTTAAATAGAGAAACTGAAATATGCAGAAATTGCTGACAAAAATAGAGGAAAAGGTCGACGTTTCCTATAACACTCTAACAACCAACATAGAATAAGAAGTAGAAGCTTCATATAACACTCTAACAACCAATATAGAATAAGAAGTAGAAGCTTCATATAACACTCTAACAAGCAATATAGAATACGAGGTCGACGCTTATTATAACACTCTAACAAGTACAAGCAACATAGAAGGTGAGTGGCACATTTTTAAAGCTAAAATTCTAAACATAGTCAAACATGAATATTGGCTAAAAAAGCTTGGCAAACATACAAAGCACACAAGATGGTGGAATGGAGAAGTCAAAAGTTCCATACAAGAACAGAAGAAATGTTATCACAAATGTCAGAAATTAAAAAAACCAAGAAAGATTACAACACCTACAGACATGCGGTACGAGAAAGCAAAAAAAAAACAATACAAATTGCAAAATCTGATTCATGGACAAAATATGGAGAGTAAGTAGCAAACTTACGTTCATCATCACCTAAAAATTTTTACAGAAGCATCAAGGCAATGAGAGTGAGAGAGGAAAAATGCAATCCATTTATAATTATCGACAATAAGGCCAAAAAACAACTCACTAACAGTCAAGACATAAGAAATAAATAGAGAGAATACTTTAGCGAGTTGCTAAACCCTGGACAGTATGAACCAGCACAGCACCAGAATGAGAATGAAACAGAGCACTGCTTAGAAACATTGAAATCAGAAGTGGAAGCAGTCCTGCGAGACGACAAGAAAAATAAGTCAGTAGGCATAGATGGTATCCCCATAGAAATGCTACTAGCCTGCAGGTCAACGACCAGAATATTTAATGTGGCCCGGACGTCGAGAAAGGTACCGACAGACTGACCAGAATATTTAATGTGACCTGGACGTCGAAAAAGGTACCGACAGACTGACCAGAATATTTAATGTGGCCCGGACGTCGAGAAAGGTACCGACAGACTGACCAGAATATTTAATGTGACCTGGACGTCGAAAAAGGTACCGACAGACTGACCAGAATATTTAATGTGGCCCGGACGTCGAGAAAGGTACCGACAGACTGGCTGACCAGAATATTTAATGTGACCTGGATGTCGAGAAAGGTACCGACAGACTGACCAGAATATTTAATGTGACCTGGACGTCGAGAAAGGTACCGACAGACTGACCAGAATATTTAATGTGACCTGGACGTCGAGAAAGGTACCGACAGAGTGGCTGACCAGAATATTTAATGTGACCTGGACTTCGAGAAAGGTACCGACAGACTGACCAAAATATTTAATGTGACCTGGACTTCGAGAAAGGTACCGACAGACTGGCAACGGGCAATCATTCTTCCTAATTGGAAAAATAAAGCCGACAAGCGAGAGTGCTTACCGTATAGGGGAGTCTCTCTTCTAAGCCACATAGGCAAGATATATGCAAAGATATTGGAAAAAAGAGCAAGGACCAATACTGGAAAGAAGAGCAAGTACCAATACTGGAACCCCAACTAGGAAATAATCAGTTCGGGTTCGGGAGAGGAAAGAGCTGCACAGACGCAATATTTACATTGAGACAAATATGCGAACTGTATAGAATACGATGGAAACAACAGCCTTATACTCATAGATCACGGACTGCAAGGTGCTTTCCTTAGTAACATCAAAGTCCTATATCAGGACAGCCAGAGTGCAGTAAGAACAAAAGAAGGTATGTCGGAGTGGTTCTCTATTTCATCAGGCGTCAGACAGATTTGTGTTCTGTCACCCCTACTCTTTGTCACTTAAGTGAATAAAATTACACAGGAGGCAAATACAGAACAGAAAAGTACCAACGAATTGCTCTTTGCAGACGACCAATGTCTGATCCACTCCAACAAACGAACTCTACAGAGTCATACTGGCTCACTCTACTTGAACTGTCGAAAGTAGGATATTCTTCTTCTTCTTCTGCGTACACAGTCAGACAGTAACCATTATTTTTTCGAAAAAAGCGGCGGTCATCCTGAGGCTCTCGCCACTGCCATAGAGCTTGTCTTGCAGTTCCACTGGCAATGGCCACATCTGCTCTCTCTGATCCTCGTATGTCGGGCAGTTCTGCAGCAGATGTTCAGTGGTCATTTTACCAGTACCGCACGGGCATTCGTCGGTACACCCTATCTTCAATTTGTTGAATAGGTGGTTCCTCAGTCTGTTGTGGCCAGTGCGAAGTCTGAAGACAACGACCTGCTCTCTTCGGTTCAACTGGTAATAGGCATCGTTTTTGGTGTAACCAGTATGTTCGGTTTCCCATTTGGTCATGTATCTGGCTTTGATAAGCCGTTTTGACTCTTCGTACGTCATACTGGTATCTGTTTGTGGTAGTCTTGCACCTTCTTTTGCCAGTCTGTCTGTTTCATCGTTGCCTTGGATGTTGCAGTGTGACGGAACCCACTGTACCACTACCCTTTTTGGTGCGGACTGCTGGCACAGTTTGCAGAGTGCTGCTCTTAAGTCATTAAGCTCAGTGTTTTTCTGGCTTTTTAGTGCTGTGACTACGGCGAGAGCATCTGTCAGCAGGACTATATGGCTCTCATTTTCACCGTTTGTCACCATTTCTTCCACTGCCGCCCTCAGTGCCTCTGCCTCCGCTCTGAAGTTGCTTGTGTACTTACCAGTAGCGAATGACAGTGTTATTTTTCTGCCATTTGGTAGGTTCAGGAATGCTCCTGACCCTCCGTTCTGTGTAGTGTTTGTTACAGAACCGTCGGTGTATGCATGGTTCCAGTCCATGCTTGGGTAGCTTTTCGTTATGAAGCTTAGGGTAGTGTCTCTCCTTTCTTTTTCAGTCTGGCAGTTTTTGTTTGCAATACCTGGTATATTTTCTACCACCTCTGGAAATATATCCTGCCTCCAGGTAGGTTTTCGTACAGTAGTGATGGGTTTTGGTGTTGTTAGTGCGTTTATGGGATCTTCGTGCATCTTTGCTTTGGCTATTTCTGCAAAGTTTCTCCGCTTTAGTTTCCCATTTCCCAAATTGTTTAGTCTCTGGTACATTGGATGGTCCGTCAGTCTTCGGAGTTTCTCTGACTGCAGCTGGGCTCTGCAGTCTCTTCTATCGGTCATGGATTGCAGTTTTGTAATCTTTTCAAGTTCTACAATTGGCGTTGACTTCATGCCACCTGTTATAATTCTCATGGCTTGGTTTTGAAGTTTGTTAACTTTATCGAAGTTCGCCTTCGCTGCTGTTGTCCATGCCGCAATGCCATACTCGAGAACTGGTCTCACTCTTCCAGTGTACAGTTTCTTTAGTATGCCTTCGTCTGCTCCCCAGCTTGTGCCAGCAAGTTTCCTCATGATTGCCATTCTTTCTCTGGCTTTCATTCGGTTTCTCTCAATCTGACTTTTCCATGTCATGCGCCGATCAAATGTGACTCCCATATAGGTTGGGTTGTCGTTTGGCTGCAGGATTTTGCCATTTAGACTTAATTTGGTACTTTGGGGTTTTAATGAGAGCGAGAATATTGTGCACGTGGTTTTCTCCTCGTTTATTTTGACCAGCCATGAGTTCGCCCACTCTTCCAGCGATGTTAGGGCCGTCTGCATCCGATTTCTTGCTATGGTGAGATTCTTTTCAGAGGTCCACATAGCCAGATCGTCTGCAAACATTGAGCTATGGACTCTTCTTGGTATATTCTCTGTAATATCGTTTATATATACCAGGAAGAGTGTGGGTGACAATACTCCCCCTTGGGGTACTCCCTGCTCGAGTGTCACCTTTTTGCTCATCTGCCCTTGTACTTGGACTCTGGCCGTTCTTTGTTTGAGGTAGTGGTTGATCCACGTGTACATCTTCCCACAGACATCACTTCTTTTTAGCTTGACTCTAAGTCCATCCTTCCAGATATTGTCAAATGCCTTTTCCAGATCCACCCAAACAGCTACTGTGTGTTTCTGTGCCTGGTAGGCATCTTCTATCTCCTGGGCTATGAGGATGACCTGGTCCTCAGTGGATCTGTGCTGTCTAAAGCCGGCTTGCTGTGGAATTAGTATTCGTTTTTCTTCCAGATGCCACATCAGTCTGGTGTATATCATCCGTTCCATTAGCTTGCCGACACAGCTCAGTAGGCTTATGGGCCTGTATCCATTTGGATCTGTTTTGTCCTTTCCTGTTTTTGGTACTGGTACCAGTATTGCATCTTTCCATGCCTGTGGTACAATTCCCCTTTTCCAGCTTTGGTTTAGGACCGATAGCAGTTTCTTCTTCGCTGTTTGGCCCAGCCCCATCAGCATTTCGTTTGTTATCCCGTCTTTTCCGGGAGATTTCCTTTTCTTTAGTGTTCTCATAGCCTCTTCCATTTCGCGCATTGTTAGTTTGGCCATCATGTGCTCTTCAGGAGCCGTATTTATGTTTTCGTGTCCCTTTAGCTCTTCGCTAATGACTGTATGCTTATCTGCAGGGACCTCGATGTGGTTTGCTCTGGCATAGTGGTCGACAAAGGCGTTTGCGGCTTTCTTACCTGTGATCAAGTTCTCGCCCTGCTTGATAGTAATTTGTTTATTTGACGGGGTTTCGTCGTTCATGGCTCTGACTAGCTTCCATAGCTTGTTCCCTTCTTTGTCCAGGTTTAGACTTTCCGTTTTATTTTTCCAGCTTTCTCTTGCTGTTTGCTTGAGAGTGTGTTTGTACTTCGCCGCGGCGGCTTTGAGGGCGATGTTTGCCTCCATGGATTTTTCTCGTTCTGCCATGTTCCTAGCATTTGTTACTGCATCTTCCACTTTCTGCAACTCATCATTCCAGTAGGGCTTATAGTTATTTCTAGCTCCTCTTGGGATGGTTTCACTGGCGGCTTGCATTATTGCCTTGCTTAGGCTCTCTACCATGGGCTTCATTTTGGTGTTTCGTGTGTTGATGGTTTCACACAGCCCATCTGTCAGGATTGCAAATCTGTCCCAGTCGGCTCGTTTGTAATTCCAACGTTGGAGCGGTTTTGTTTCCTGTGGGCCTACTTCCATGTCAATGGTTAGCCTGATCGGCCTGTGGTCGCTACCTGCCAGTTGGTTTAGCACCTGGCGGTCTATTTTATGGTGTATGTCCTGTGTGGAGAAGGCCAAATCTGGAGTCGAGGTGGTATGCCATGTTCTTTAATAGAAGCTAGGGCTATCCTCCGGCCTATTGATTAGGGAGAGATTTGCATCTATCTCCCAATCTTCCACTTCGTCACCTCTGCTGTCTGTGTCAGAGTATCCCCATCTCTCCGAGTGGCTGTTGAAATCTCCAACTACTATGCAGTTGGAGTCTCTGACCTCCATACTCGAGAGCGATAGGTCTCTGTTTGGTGGTCCGTACAGATTGAAAATGCGGAGCTTCGTCTCTTGAGCCATTATGTCAACTCCTACAATTTCTGCTTGTCCGGTGTGATTGACAGGTACCGCGCTACTCGGTATGCTGTTTCTGGTCAGTATCAGGACCCCTCCTTTGTGGCCTTCTCTATCTAGACGGAAGGTCTGATATCCTCTGATTGAGAATTTATGGTTATTGTTGAGGTGCGTTTCCTGGATACATGCCACGTCAATCTTACCTTCATGCAGGTGGTGTGTTAGGGATAGTTTTTTGTTAATGACTCCCTCCGCATTCCACTGTAGTATTTTGAGGGTTTTGAGGTTTTGGCCAATATAAGTTGCCCCATAGCCATGTGCCTTGACTCCACGACACATGGGTGGGTGACCACCAGTAGTCAAGGGTGGGCCCCTTCGAGGAGTGAGGCCCGGCACTATCGCTGCCTGGCGGGACTCCGCAGGATGAGCGCCATGCGTTTTTCTATTAGGTTGTACTGCCATCATACTGTGATTTACGTTGCACTGTTTTGTTAGGCTTGCGGCCCCGTGCATCCGATTTCAACAGGCGTTTCTGTAGGGATGCCCTCCTTAGCCTTTGGCTGTCCCCAGCCTATCTGCAAGGCAGCAGTTGTTTATGATCAGAGTTTTCTCTCTTATGGAAGTTGTCTTACCAGACTATCGAGTCTTCACTACTCGTGTCTATAGGGTGCAGTGATGATATGTGATGATATATGAGATGGACTGGTTTACCCGGAAGAGAGGCAGTCCAGTGTGTCTGTATCCCAGGATCGTCACGTCCTGCCAGAAACGTAGCATTTGCATGTGGGTGGGGTATCTCTTTTTCCCTTTATTTTCTTGGCTTCTATGCAGGGATGGTACGCCTAGCATTCCCCGCCACCTGGGATGTTGACACAGTCGGGCAGGTGTGCAATGTCCGCTGGTCTGCATCTCTTCTGCGTCCAGTGTGATAGTTATATGGCTGATAACGTACAGAGGTAGATATCGTAGCCGGAGTGCATTCAGCCAGAGGACAAGCCTGGTAATGTCACAGAGATGTTGTTCGCCTGGTGTGCGGACAACTCTAATGGTCAGTTGTTGAGTCTTGACAGTTCACAGTGATGTGGCTGCTCTACTGTTTTCGACACCCCGACCAGGTACTAAGTCTTTGGTTGGTGTTTTCGCACCCCATCGCCGTATAGGGTGAGTATCAAGCAGTTGTCCGCCAGCTTTGATTGGCGCACGGCAAGGACCTCTTTCTGTGGCTCTACCTGATAGGGCTGGGGCGCAAGCCCCAGGTCCCGAGCATGTAGGAGCCTCCCATTGCAGTGGTGCTGAGATTTTGGGTGGGGTTGCGGCTTACAAGGGTTCGGCCGTAATCCCCCACATGGTAGCCTCGCGCCCTTGGCTTATCAGCCTGGTACGTGAACCAAAGTGTCTGCGGCTCCTCTCGATTTGAGCTGGTTTTCCGTAGCAACGCCCTGTCATTTGTAGGGTAAAACTGACCTGTCTTCAGATGATCTATTTCCAGCACCCGTTCACTATTTGGTCAGACGAATTTATTGAGGGCTTTTGTTTGTCAATGACCAGGTATTTGAAATCTGCGGTTTCTGCGGAGTTAAACACGATTTCCGTAGCGTTCTTACATTTGAGTGTTTGAGAGCTGACTTGTCATCCGTGAGTCTAATACCAGCGTACGTTCATTATTAGACCCAAACGGCAGTGCTCTCGATTTGTCAGTTGTTCTACAGTATTGGCGTGTTCAGTCAAATTAAGCCGCAGGTTCCACACCTGGTGGTGCCCTTCCGCCAATTCCCTTAGCGAGACAATCAAGTTTCTTAGAGGGTAGCCCCAAATTTTCGAGGGTCTAATTCCAGCACATGTTCTCTATTAGACCCCACGAAGGTGTACTTTTTGATAGTCATTCTGCAGTATTGGCGTGTTAAGTTAATTTAGGTCTCAGGCTCCACTCCTGATAGTGCTCTTCCGTCAATTCCTTTATCAAACACTGGATGCAGACCAAGCCGGGCCACAGGGGGCATAACCCCAGATTTCTGGGGGTCTAAGTCCAGCACCAGTTCCATATTAGACCCCAGAAGAGTGGTCTCGGCATGTCAATCATTTCAGTGTTGGCCGTGTTGAGTCAAATTAAGCCGCAGGCTCCACTCCTGGTGATGCCCTTCTGTCAATTCCTTTAAGTTTCAGCTTTGCAACCATACTTCCCCCGGAACCCAAACACTTTGGTTTCCCGGAAGCTGCCCGCAGAGTCATCGAAGCAACTCCTGCGGATCGCTAGTCGGCATCGTTTATGGTCAGAACTACGACGGTATCTGATCGTCTTCGCGCCTCTGACTTTCGTTCTTGATTAATGAAAACATTCTTGACAAATGCTTTCGCAGTAGCTCGTCTTGCGGCGATCCAAGAATTTCACCTCTAACGCCGCAATACGAATGCCCCCGTTTGTCCCTGTTAATCATTACCTCCAGTTCCGAAAACCAACAAAATAGAACCGAGGTCCTATTCCATTATTCCATGCACCATTATTCAGGCAGCCGAGGCCTGCTTTGAACACTCTAATTTTTTCAAAGTAAACGCGCCGGCCACCCAGGACGCTCAGCGAAGAGCACCCGTGGGAGAGAGCCGGCAGACGGTAGGGCAGGAGACAACGGGCAGTGAACCGGCGCGAGCCGGACCGCCCGCCTGCGCCTGAGATCCAACTACGAGCTTTTTAACTGCAACAACTTTAATATACGCTATTGGAGCTGGAATTACCGCGGCTGCTGGCACCAGACTTGCCCTCCAATAGATCCTCGTTAAAGGGTTTAAAGTGTACTCATTCCAATTACGGGGCCTCGAAAGAGTCCCGTATTGTTATTTTTCGTAACTACCTCCCCGTGCCGGGAGTGGGTAAGTTGCGCGCCTGCTGCCTTCCTTGGATGTGGTAGCCGTTTCTCATGCTCCCTCTCCGGAATCGAACCCTGATTCGCCGGTACCCGTTACAAACATGGTAGGCATGTCACGTACCATCGACATTTGATAGGGCAGACATTTGAAAGATGCGTCGCCGGCACATGAGGCCATGCGATCAGCACAAAGTTATCCAGAGTCACCAGTGGGGACGCCGCAACCCCGCGAGGGGAAACGACGATTGGTTTTGAACTAATAAAAGCGCTCTTTCCGCGAGGGTCGGATCTTGGTAAGCATGTATTAGCTCTAGAATTGCCACAGTTATCCAAGTAGGATCGTGTCATCTAAGGAACCTCGACTGATTTAATGAGCCATTCGCGGTTTCACCGTGAGACAGTGTGAACTTAGACATGCATGGCTTAATCTTTGAGACAAGTATATGACTACTGGCAGGATCAACCAGATATCTGTCGGAGACGTACGTACAGCACACACCGGTCGGCGGAGGAAGGGTTACGTGTAAAAAGCCTCGCTGGGACGACGGCCGCAGGGACCGACTGACGGGACGGACGGACGGTTTGTTCCACCCGTCCCTCACTCCATCGACCTAGGACCGCCTGCTGACAGGGGCCTCCCACACGCACCAGACGACCGACCGACCAGGCTCGCTCGAGGAGGGATGGCAGCGCTCTGTGCAGAACGGATCCCAACGACCTCGGCGATGAATTTCACTGGGACTAGAGACAATTTGGCCTGCCGGCCTGCCCTTCTCCGTAGGGAGAACGCAGGGCCTCGAGGCAACTATTCCTGGAAAGTAGGATATGAATATCAATACATCACAAACAGAGGCAATGCATATAGGTAGAAAGCATACAACACTTGATATTTATGTGAATGAAACAAAAATAAAGCAGGTACAAGAATGTAGGTATTTGGGAGCTGTTGTTACTGAGGGTGGCAGACTCGACAAAGAGATAGAGACGAGAGTGCAGAGGGCAAATGTTGTCACATACCAGCTGTCTCCACAACTAAGGTCCCCGATGATTTCTCTCCAAGCAAAAAACGCAGTTGATAAATAGTATCGTCTTCCCAACCCTGTGCTACTGAGTATTGAATAACGTCCAGGAACGAAAGATAGCCACCTTCGAAATGCGGTGCCTACGAAAGGTCACTAACAACACCAAAAGAGACAAAATAACAAATACGAGTATTCGGGAATAAGTTAGAACAATTTCCTGCCTACAGTGCATAGAGCAGCCGAGAATAAATTGGTTTGGCCACATTGTGAGAATGCAACCAGACCATTATTGTTCATGCAACCTCTACAGGAGAACACAAGAAAGAATGGCTAGAGGTAGACCGAGGAAAAGGTGGATAGACAGCGTAAAAGAGACCTGCCGTAACATGGGTGAAAATGTTAATCGAGCCACGAGAGAGGCGAAAGACAAATACATACCACGACACAGGGCTACAACCCGGCAGAAAGTGAGACGACAAAAGAAGAAGAAGAAGATGACGGTTAGAGTATTAGGGCACGAAAGGTAACATTATGGTGGGAAAAGGCACAAGGTAGTAATAATAGACAGGTTATTGATACAGAACAAAAGTGACAAGAATGTGTCTAGACCTGTAATCGCATACATCAGTCTACACCTCACGTGGACACACGGACATAGGAATCGTGTCTTAGAGAGATGGATAAGGTATCACTTTTTTATTAGAAATGGGCCTTGAAGAGATGAATAAAATAGCACTATTTATAAGAAACAGGTTTTCAAGAATAAAGTAGCATTATGTATAGGTGAACAATGAAGAAGAATAGCACTAAAAGGTCTTTCTACCGTATAATACGTATTGAATTCATCACGTCAAGCAATGACATTCTCTGACAATAAATCAGTTTACGAGATTATAAAACTTGAAGTAAATAGTACACATACAGCGATACAACCTTGTATAAACAGGATATTAAACAAGTCAACAGCAAAATGAATAATAAACTTAACAATGACAGCACAATTCAAGTCTGAGTGGAAAATAAAAATTAATCAGAAAATGAAGTAATCACTCTAAATAATGGTGACTCAATTAGTCGGGCCAGTGTTTGATCAACAGAGAAAAGCACAGTTTGGCCAGCCAGGCTTTAATCAACAGAAAGACATATCAAGATAAGTTACCAAGATAAGTTCTGTCAGCAGAATTTCAACTGCTGGCCTTAGGTGTACAGTTATTTAAAGTCGTTATTTGGTTTGTGCATAAGAAATATATTTGTATAACCAGATTTTGTAGTTTTGTTCAACACAGAATCAAACAACTGTACTTTCTTTTTATCGTTCTGCAAAAAACTTTCGACATCACATATCTGGACAGTCTGTGTATGAAGTTGAGAGCTTACGGGATTCCTGGATGCATCGTTTTAATCATTACAATTATGAACGCAAATTGTACGTGCAGTGTTGGACAGAGAGACAAAGTTTTTAAGGTGGAATCCAAGAGTAGGGCAAGGATGCCCTTCTCAACCCCTCTCTTCGTAACAGTCATTGACTGGGGGATGTAACATGTCACATCGGATGCCCCTAGAGGAGTAAGAAGAACTGTTTTCCACACTTTAAAATCTAAAATAGGCAGATGAAATTGTAGTATTTGCTCACGCGTACCAATAGATTCAAGAGAAAACGGAAAGACTGAATATATATAGTCAGCAAGTTGGAATGAATATCAATATAAAAAAGACAGAAGTCCTGACGTTGAATTGTTTAAATCCCAGGACAATTGAAGTGGGAAATGAAGGACTAGCGATGACGGAAACATAAACATACCTTGGTAGCACAGTTACATCAGACATATCAACAGCAGAACGGACAAGTCCAGGGTGGTCTTTGCTAGCTTAAAAAACATGTGTAAATAATCGCAGTACAGAACAAACACCAAACTAAGAGAGCTGCTTGCCCATACCAATCACATAAACACCATCACCAACCTAGATCAATCCCGGATCAATCACAGGAACACGTCACCAACCTAAATCTATCCGGGGTCAATCACATGAACACCATCACCAACCTAGATATATCCCGGATCAATCACATGAACACCATCACTAACCGAGAGCTGCTTGCCCGGAGCAATCACATGAACACAATCACCATCCTAGATATGTTCCGAATCAATCACATGGACCCCATCACCAACCTAGATCTATCCCGGATCAATCACAGGAACACATCACCAACCTAGATCTATCCCGGGTCAATCACATGAACACCATCACCAACCTTGAGCTGCTTGCCCGGAGCAATCACATAAACACCCTCACCAACCTAGATCTATCCCGGGTCAATAACATGAACACCATCACTAACCTAGATATATCCCGGATCAATCACATGAACACCATAACTAACCGAGAGCTGCTTGCCCGGAGCAATCACATAAACTCCATCACCAACCTAGATCTATCCCTGATCAATCACATGAATACCACCACCAACCTAAATATGTCCCGGATCAATCACATGAACACCATCACTAACCGAGAGCTGCTTTCCCGGAGCAATCACATGAACACCATCACCATCCTAGATATGCCCCGGATAAATCACATGAACACCATCACCAACCTAGATATGTCCCGATTCAATCACATGAACACCATCACAAACCTAGAGCTGCATGCCCGGATCAATCACATGAACACCATCACCAACCTAGATATTTCCCGGATCAATCACATGAATACCATCACCAACCTAGATCTATCCAGGATCAATCACATGAACACCATCACCAACCTAGGTCTGTCCCGGATCAATCACATGGACACCATCAGCAACCTAGATCTATCCCAGAGCAATCTCATGAACACCATCACCAACCTAGAAATGTCCCGGATCAATCACATGAACACCATCACCAACCTAGATCTTTCCCGAATCAATCACATGAACACCATCACCAACCTAGAGCATGCTTGCCCGGATCAATCACATGAACACCATCACCAACCTAGATATGACCCTAATCAATCACATGAACACCATCACCAACCTAGATATGTCCCGGATCAATCACATGAACACCATCATTAACCTAGATGTGTCCCGGATCAATCACATGAACACCATCACCAACCTAGATATGTTCCGGATCAATCACATGAACACCATGCCAGCCTAGATATGTCCCGGATCAATCACATGAACACCATCACCAACCTAGAGCTGCTTGTCCGGAGAAATCAAGGAGACATGAACACCATCACCAACCTAGAGCTGCTTGCCCGGAGAAATCAAGGAGACATGAACACCATCACCAACCTAGAGCTGCTTGCCCGGAGAAATCAAGGAGACATGAATAGCATCATAACCGGTGGACGTTGGAATTGGGTAGGCCATCTCTTAAAAGAAGAACCTTTCACCAGAACTGCCTTGGTGTGGACCCCAGAGGAAGACGAAAGCGATGCCTAGATATGTTCCGGATCAATCACATGAACACCATGCCAGCCTAGATATGTCCCGGATCAATCACATGAACACCATCACCAACCTAGAGCTGCTTGTCCGGAGAAATCAAGGAGACATGAACCACATCACCAACCTAGAGCTGCTTGCCCGGAGAAATCAAGGAGACATGAACACCATCACCAACCTAGAGCTGCTTGCCCGGAGAAATCAAAGAGACATGAATAGCATCATAACCGGTGGACGTTGGAATTGGGTAGGCCATCTCTTAAAAGAAGAACCTTTCACCAGAACTGCCTTGGTGTGGACCCCAGAGGAAGACGAAAGCGATGCCGGCATAGACAACTTGACAAAAAACTGTATAAGCTGAGATGAGAATTATGAATCAAAGTTGAGGCACTGTTCGGAGGATAGCTGTAGACTGGGTGAAGTGGCGGCAGTTTGTTACTGCCTTTAAAGACACCATCAGGCGTGAGAATCACTGACAGTTCAGTCACTGATCTAGGAACTATGAAGTAGAACGCTTATAATGCGTGGTTCCACTGAAACATGTGAAAATAATTTGGTCAAATACGGACGATTAAAGCAATGAGATTTCACTTATGGTGTGTCTGAAGTTGCATTGTGCAAGGGAGATCAAAATAAATACACCAAAACACACATGATTGACTAGATTTACGCGTTCATATGTGCATGCAACTGCTCATACATTTTATACATTAAAAACCTTCATACGTACATATACACTCACACACTCAAACACACATACATATACCCACATGCATATACATATATATATATATATATATATGTATGTATGTATGTATGTATGTATCTATGTATGTAATCATTCAAACAACGAAAACAACATACAAAGTAAGTGCTGTAATATTATGATTTCACAAGTGAACTGATTCAACCTTAAGAGCATGCAATGACTCAACTGACATATACTGAATCCACCTTAACAACAATGACTAAAACTGACGTACTCAGACTCAATCTGACAGCCCTTTCCCTATCTCGAACCCCAGTCGAATACTGTAATATCACAATTCAGTAATGATACAGTATCATCGTTGCTTGGAAATGAGAACCTTTGCTTTTTTACTGACATTTCGATTCGGGGAAATAATTAGGTTGCTACAGTCGGCCAAAATAACTGATAGCGTAATCTTAGATGTTCCGTAATATAATTAATGTAATTGGAACCAATTTGGTTCGTGACTGCCTTGTCCTATTGACCGTTCTTACATCCGTAGAACTTTTCATGAATAAGTTATTGCAGTGTGGTAGCTTTCTCTATTCTTAGTGTGCCTCCAATTATGCGTTTTATGGATGAGCAGGGCTGCTGAGAAGGCTGTTCTGAACTTAAGAAGGTAGACGGGAGAGCAAGGTCTGTCGTAGGAGTGAGATAATTGATAATCCGACTGTTCTAGTCCAGGCACAACAAGATCCAGCTGGCAGTATTGCTAGTTTCTAATTAGTAGAATCAAACCATATGTTAGGAATTTGATAAATTTCAGTATTAGGATTTATGTGAAGAGCAGGTGGTCCAGCGGATTCTAAGTCAGTCTTCTGACAAAAAAAAGGATACGAGTTCAAAACCTAAGTATAGCACATATGTTTTCTTTCATATTGGGGTAAAATAAAAACCCAGCCTATGCATAGAGTAACGACAAGCTTCATTCCTCAGCAAACCCAGCAATGAGAGTAAAGGCTGAAGGGTGAGTTTTGCTAGCAATTGTATTTACTAACAATTCAGAACTTTAGAGTTCAGATAGCGGTAACATGATCCCCGTAGTAGTGAGAGACACCCAGATGAATCCAAGCATAGCACATCATCATGGAAGACCCCGGTTGATCTTCATTTGCAGGCTGGGGATACGAGGAAAACTAATGCAATCCGCCACTTAACACCCTTTTCAGGACTTACTAAAAAAGTAAAATGACTCTCTGTGGGTATTCAGCAGCAACAACAAAAACTGTAGCACAAGAAAAGAAGTGAACTTTTTGGTCCAAATCGTTGCCAAGAGACAAGTACACGCTAAAACAACAGAAATAATGAACCCACGAGACACATCATGTTGATCTGACTTCGTCATTTGCTAATTTATACCGTTATAGCTTGCCACTTAAGTCGGTCTATCACAAACTTAAAGATATTGTACAGATAACTTCAGAAATCAAATAAGAGTTGTGCTAAAAAAGTATCCGGATTTGCATAATAATTCCGGAACCAAGAGAGTTGCTAAGCACACATTGATCTCTGAACCTAATGTGGATGTAGCCCATGTCTCATCTGCCATGCACGTATGTACGCTTACTGTATTACTCGTACTTTATCTTTGCGGCATGAACGGAACTCTTCGCATGGGCAGGGCAGAAAACAATCGACCAAATTAATTTGCATCTGATTTTATCAAAAACATGGCGAAACATGTAAAGTACTCTACGTTTTAGGGATGGTTGTGAAAGTGTTGAAAGTGATGGACGGTCTGTGAGGTCCATAACCGTCACAAATGAAAACAACGTCGAACTTGTGCACGCAGTTGTGTTGGCAAATACCGAATGACAATTTGTGGATTGTCTGAAGACGTACGCATTAGTTTCAGTTCCGTTCAGTTCAGTCGATTCATACGAAAGGCGTGAGAAGCTTTTCATCCCAATATGTTTCAAAAGTGTTCTCATGGGACAACTCCAACAGAAGAAGGTGTTTGCCGATTCACTGCAACTTGTGCAGGAGCATCTTGCTGGGCAATATAGTCCATATGTTTACCAACCGTAATATTCGCCAGGTCTCTACACATGCGACACTTTTCTCTTCCCAATAATCAAATACGGTCTTAAAATAAAAAAAATAATGAGGCATCTTGAAAAGACTAAACAGACTTCTACGGAGCAGCTGTGTGCTATTTCAGAAGATGGCTCCAAAACGTGCCTCGAGCATTGGGAACAGGGCTGGGCCAAATGTGCGTCTTCGGAAGGAGACTACTTCAAAGGCGATAAACTTACACATCGTAACTCTTGTTGTGTTATTTTACCAATTCAATCCGGATACACTTTGGTGACACTTAACATTATTAATATCAGATTACTGTGGCCTTCACTTTATGTTACAATGTTAAGAAAAAAAAGTTGATCATCTTCGCAAGCGAAAATCTTTGTTTTGAGAATGTGAGTTCTTGCTGTTTTCGTTAGCTGCTCGCACTAACCACATCACTCTTGATGAATATTCTCTGATTATAGACGTACTGAACAAGTGCAATGTAAGACTTATGTATAAGCTTATCACTATTGGATTTGTGTCATGATTTATGTGTCACCTGACTCGTCCGGCTACCGCATCACAAGCTGTTTCCATGAGCACGGTGTAGACATGAGGTGGGGTTTTGATCAGTATGTTCCATCGGATGGTCACTGACCTTGGCACCCTGAAAATTTGGGTACAACTTAACACTTGCCAGCTCATACGATGATTTTAGTAGAGATACTGTTTAATCTAGAGATGTTATTTCAGGTAGAGATACTAATATAGAGATGATGTTTTAGATAGAGATGTTATTTTAGATAGAGACGCTATTTTAGGTAGAGATGCTGTTTTATATAAAGATACTATTTATATGAAGACGCTGTTTTATATAACGATGCCGTTTTCTAAAACGGTGCTGTTTTAGATAACGATGCCGTTTTCTAAAACGGTGCTGTTTTAGATAAAGATAATGTTTTATATAAAGTTACTATTTATATGAAGACGCTGTTTTATAAAGAGATGCTGTTTAATATAAAGATGCTGTTTTAGAGATGACGTTTTAAGTAGAGATGATGTTTTATATAGTGTAACATATATTAGCTGTGTAGATTTATTAGGGATTGTATTTTATATATGTTTTTTAAAAGTTGGGAAGGGTGGGAGCATTGATATTCAGTAGCCATTCAGTGGTTCTTATATAATTATAACTAACAAAGTTAGCCAGTACAGATGTACTCAAATTTGGACATCGGAATGCTTGCAATGCATAGCGTTGGTTTATAAGCCACGCAGATGTTAAAAGCTACGTAACTTTGCATAACGTTTAGCCGCCTAAACGCCCGTTACAGCATGATCGGTAGTGACGAAAGCTATTAACTGGTTGTTATGAAATCTCAGGGAGTAGACCTAGGTACGAGATCTTGAAAAATAAATGCCAGAGACTCAGATGCTGATCTTTCACTGGTGTCCAGGACTATTGAAATGGCTGACAACTTGAGAACTGCAATTATTTTAATTAAGGTGTTCGCAGAAGCGGACACAAAGTTTAAGGCCAGTCTCTTCGGCCGCAAATAAATAGCACATTAGAAAACGTGACTTGCAGATAAAGCTGACTTTGATCTAAACAAATTAATTGCGTGAAGGACACAGAACGTGCCTGGATAACATAAGGACAAGTTGCGCAATTCCCTTTGCTTCTGCAAGTCAAGAAGCGGGTGTGGTCCATGAGGTAAGTTTTGAGACTCCTTCTAACCAATAGGAAACTTCTGTCACGTCTGTAAGTTAGCAGAGGGGGATCAGGAAATACTACAAATATGAAAATCTCAGGAATGAACTATGAAGGAATACGTTCTCACAGACAGAGGAATTGTGAGGATGGCACACAAGAATCCGACTAACATGTTCAGCAGGGTCAAAACAAAACAACACAATAGCACATCATCACAGCCAGGGGCGTTCACCTACAAGCGCAAAATTAACGGTTCGTGTGAATGTTCTAGATCAGTCCAGTGGTTACTGGCAGTGCGTCCTATTTATAAATATAAACACTGATGTTGTTGGCTCTTAGCAATATGGGTCTCATTTAGAGAGCATGAAATATTGAAAAGATTATTAGGAACGGCAGTGTCACTACCATCAATAATATCACCATGGCAAGGGTGTATCCTGACATCATTTATAATGATACTATAAATGGATCAGATTAACTATGAAGCTGGCACAAAAACAGACAGTACTTCACAAATTCAACTTCTCAGTTACAAATATCGAAGAAATACATTTTTTTCAGTTAACTAACTTAATCGCACCATATGCGCACTACAACTCTTCGGTAGGCTTATTTTCTGACTTAGGTTGCTATCAACAAATGCTGGTACATTTAGGATGCCGAGGACCGAAATAACAGCAATACAAATATATAACTATTTCTCTTGTGAAGTTAAGCGTGGGAGTCTTTATCCTCGTATTTTAAACATAGGGAAAAGAACAATGCATGAACTGGGTAATACTGACAGGTCATTCTCGGGCAGAATACGAGAACATGACTGTCTTTCTACAAATACCACCGGAGACCAATCAAAAGAAACGAAAGTTGATAGCCTAGGCAAAGAAGTTATTAAGCGAGACATTTATTGAATCCTGAAAGTTGGATTCTAATAAGGCCTTGGCCGTTCGGAAATTGAACATTTCATTGAGAACGAAAAAAGACATAAATATCTCTTAAACATCTTTAGGGAAAACTATACAGGATGCTGGCTTCACATTCTACACGCCTCTATCTATCTCTATCTATGTTTTGTTGTGCCAAATGCGGCGCGAACAGTCATGTTGTAGTATTTGTAAGAACAAATGATATAAAGAGAGATAGAGCAGAAATAATTATGCAAAGATACAAGTCTTATGGGAACACTTAAGGGAAAAAAGGACAGGAAGGTCACCATGATGGGTATTTTAGACAGAGCAGGTGGGTCAGACTATTTAGATAGTAGGTAATAGGTATCAACCTTAGGTTGCAGGCGATGTGTGCAGATATGGGTATGGAATTTATTGATGTGAAAGTAGACAAAAGTAAAAGGCTAGACAGGATAGAGGTTTACATCTAAATGAGATACGACAGTATGCTGTAGCGAAGTATATGTTTCATAATTGTGTTATTTGAATTGTGTAATTTAAACTAGTAAGGCCTATGAATGATGAGACAAATTTAGGCCTAAATCAGGGTGTGTTAGTGGATGCAGTCACAGAGGAAAGTTACGGTCAGAGAAGTGTGAAAGCAGTAGTGGAAAAACAAAAATTAAAATGATTAAGAAAAAGCAAAAATTGGAAAAACAACAAAATTACAAACTAAAATGTTTTTATGCAAATATGAGAAGCATAGTAACTGAAGGAGAAGAATTGGAACTGCATGTAGAAGAAAAAAACCCAGATATAATAGGATTAACAGAATCATGGACATATGTAAAATATTTTGACAAGCAGAACATATCTCAGAAAGCGAATAAAACAGCAAAAAAAAGACTTCGAAAAAAAACTTGTTCAGAGGATCAAGACTGACAGTAAAACCTTCTTCTCCTATGTTAGAAATAAACAAAGAACGAAAGACAAAGTAGGCCCTTTCATAGACAGTACAGGGAAAATAACAAGTGAGAATAGGGAGGCAGCTAATCTGCTCAATCAGTACTTTGGCACAGTTTACACAAAAGAGGACTGCTCCAAGGTCCCAGAGCCTATAGATATTTTTCAAAGAGACATGGATTCAGCGGTATTAAGATCAATCTGTATTACAGACGAAATGGTTTTTAAAAAATTGGAGGGGTTGAAAGTGAATAAATGTCCAGGTCAAGATGGTATTCATCCAAAATTGCTGAATGAAATTAGAGACCAACTAGCCAAACCATTGGCTATATTATGTTCTCAATCACTTACAAAAGGGATTGTTCCACGGGATTGGAAAGATGCTGGAGTGATCCCCTTATTCAAACAAGGCAAAAAATCAGATCCAGCAAATTATAGATCGGTGAGTTTAACGAGCAAAGTCTGTAAATTGTTAGAGTCAATAATCAAAGAAAACATTGTAATGCATTTAGACAAATTTAATCTAATTAGAAATAGTCAGCATGGGTTTACTAGAGGGAGATCATGCTTAACAAATCTATTAGAATTCATGGAGGAGGTTACTAAAATCATAGATAAGGGAAGCCAGTGGACATTATTTATCTAGACTTTGCAAAGGCCTTTGATAGAGTACCTCATCAAAGATTATTTAAAATCACATGTAATAGGTGGGGAAGTTGCCAAATGGATTGAAAATTGGTTAACGGGAAGAAGGCAGAGTGTGGGCATAAATAAGGAGTACTCTGAGTGGTGTGAAGTGAAAAGTGGTGTGCCACAGGGCTCAGTTTTGGGACCAATTTTGTTCTTGATGTAAATAAATGATTTGGACATTGATATGGGATCCATGATTGCAAAATTTGCTGATGACACAAAACTATGCAGTAGTGTCTCATCTAAAGCGGAAGTGGATATATTGATGTCGGATTTAGATCAAATTCGAGAATGGTCTGTAAGCTGGCAAATGGAGTTTAATGTAGATAAATGTACAGTCATCCACATGGGTAGATCCAATATGGAACATAATTACAGAATGGGAGAAAACAATATTAGAAAGATAGATAAGGAAAGGGACCTAGGGGTTATAATAGATCATACAGGAAAGGTGAGTGAGCAAGTTAAGGTGAAAAGGCAAATGCAATGTTAGGTATGATAACAAGAAATATTAAACATAGGCGCAAGGAAGTGATCGTCAAACTGTATAAAGCTTTAGTTAGACCTAGATTGGAGTACTGTGTACAGGTGTGGAGTCCTTATCATAGAGGGGATATCTTCTTCTTCTTCGTTTGTTCTCAATCTCCCGCTACCAAACCCTGAAAGGGCTTAAGTAGCAGAATGTAGTACAGAGAACGGAATGCGTTGTGTCGTAGTTTACAGCTTGACTGCAATATTTGCACCTTTCGGTCCAACACATCCGACTTCAGCAAGCATTTTTTTAGTACCGGGTTAGCATTCCCTCTACGATCCCTTCTCCTTAGCCAGTCTGCTCTGCTGCAGCCTGTTATCCAGGATCACCGCGTGGAGGTGTAGAAGGGTCTTGGCAGCTCTGGTTCGCTGGCCCTGACGCTAGCAGTCAGCTATGGATCACTGACCACTGCAGGTCATGCGCTGCTCAGCATCTTGATCCCATAGAGGGGATATAAGCTTGCTGGAAAGAAAACAAAAAAGAGCGACAAAGATGATAGTGGGATTCCAGAATTACAGTTATGAGGAACGACTCAGAAAAACCGGCCTACAGTGTCTCGAAGAGAGAAAAATTCGTGGTGACTTAATACAGGTTTATAAGATGATCAGAGGAATGGGTAAATTAGACTATAACAAGTTTGTTTTTTAAATACAGCCACCCAGAATAACACGAGGGCATAGCTACAAGCTGACTAAAGAGAGGTCCAGATTAGATATTTGGAAATATTTTTTTAGTCAGAGAGTGGTGTCTGCTTGGAATGCATTGCCAGGGGAGGTAGTGGAGGCAGGGAAAGTTAATGCATTTAAGAATAAACTGGATGCGCATAGCTTTTAGAGCAAGGTGATGTAAATGTAACTGGTTGTATACAGACTCTGCAGGGTCTTCTAAACCAGTATAAAGACGTTAAGTTAAGTTAAGTTAAGTTATGAGGACATTACAGATAGTGAGCTTGAAATAGATGGATATACAATGTTAAGGAAAGATGTGGTAATTGGTGACAAGGCTAAGGGAGGTGGCGTTTTATTATACTGTACAAATATAGTTAACATAACTATCAAAGATAATTTATCACCTAACAACAAAAATGAAATTGTATGGGGAGAAATAGAAAAGGGGGGGGGGGGGGGTGTAAAAACAGTGATTGGGGTATGCTATAGATGTCCATCAAGACAAACAGAGCAGTTGATTATCAGCATAGAAATGGCACATACATGGAAATTGTTATTAATAGTGAATTTAGACTTTCCAGAAATAAAATAGGATATGACAGAAGCACTTGTAGAGTCAAAATATTTTGTTAAGTGCATAACTGACAATTTATTTAACAAGTAGAAGCAGCTACCAAATCCAAAAACACACACAAGCTAGTTTTTACTACAGAACAAAATATGATTGAAAACGTTACTGTTGGGGAACTGTTTGGCTCAAGTGACCATCAGATGAGCCGTTGGGATCTTCTAGCAGGGAAAGAAGTAAACATAAACACGTGAACATACGAGTACTCCAAGACAGATGTTAAGAAGATTAAAGAGTCACATAATCTGAAAAGATATTGTCGGAGGAACAGATGTTGAACAATAGTGGGAGAGTTTCAAAACAGTTCTAGAAAAGCTAACAGAGGAATGTGTTCCATGTAGGGACGTAAACACCAAGCGTAAAAATTGGATTACTAGATATGTAGTTAAATGTAGAAGAGCTAAAAGTAAAGCATGGATAACATATATAGAGGCAGGTAAATCAAAAGAAACATATTTAAAATAGTTGGACAAGCAGAACATAGCTCAAAAAGTGTAATAAGCAAAATTAGACCCAAAAAAAACTTACTCATAGAATCAAAACTAATAGCAAAAGCTTATTTTCATATGTTAGAAATAGAGAACGAAAGACAAAGCATTCCCTCTCATAGACATCACCGGAAAAATAATAAGTGAGAATAGTAAGGCAGCTAATCTACTCACTCAGTACTTTGGCATAGTCTTCACAAAAGAAGACTGCCCCAAGATCCCAGAGCCTATAGATGTCTTCGAAAGAGACATGGATACGGATGTATTAAGATCAATCTATATTACAGAGGAAATGGTTTTTAAAACATTGATTTGCTTTATTATGTTCTCAATCACTTGTTCCAGTGCATTGGAAAGATGCAGGAGTGATCCCCTTATTCAAAAAGTGCAAAAAAATCAGATCCAGCAAATTATAGACCGGTGAGTCTGTAAATAGTTAGAGCATAGTCTGTAAATTGTTAGAGTCAATAATCAAAGAAAACATTGTAATGCATTCAGGCAAATGTAATCTAATCAGAAATAGTCAGGATGGGTTTACCAGAGGGAGATCGTGCTTAACAAATCTATTAGAATTCATGGAGGAGGTTACCAAAATGATAAATAAAGATTAGCCAGTGAACGTTGTTTATCTAGATTTTGCAAAGGCTTTTGATATAGCATCTCATCAAAGATTATTTAGAAAGTTCAAATTACATGGAATATGTTGGAATAGTTGCCAAATGGATTGACAAATGGTTAACGGAAAGAAAGCAAAGGGTGGGCATAAATAAAGAGTACTCTGAGTGGTGTGACGTTATAAGTGGAGTGCCACATGGCTCAGTTTTAGAACCAATTTTGTTCTTGATATACTTTGCACGTCCTCAACACAACAAGCCATTAACACACGCTTTATAATACGTCTTCAACAACACAACAAGCCATTAACACACGCTTTATGGAACGTCCTTAACACAACAAGCCATTAACACACGCTTTAGGGTACGTCTTCAACAACACAACAAGCCATTAACACGCGCTTTATGGTACGTCCTCAACAACACAACAAGCTATTAACACACGCTTTATGGAACGTCCTTAACACAACAAGCCATTAACACACGCTTTATGGTACGTCCTCAACAACACAACAAGCCATTAACACACGCTTTATGGTACGTCCTCACCACAACATAATATTAACGCATACTTTAATGTCACGAATTCGAGGTACACGATGACCCGAAACAAAATCCAGTTGAAAGTAGGTTATTTGTAGCATGTCCTGTAACTTTAGAGTTGCAAGTGATTGGTTCCCATTTATTTCATTGTTTGAATCTAAATAATCTATCCGCATTATTCCAAAGTTTCCTAGGTTGGTAAAATCAGGTAATCAAGTTAAGTGTTCTTTTTCTTATAACTTAACTGGTTTAGAAGACTGCAGAGTCTGTATAGAACCACCTTCATTTTCATTACCTTGCTCTAAAAGCTATGCGCATCCAGTTTATTATTAAATTCATTAATTGTCCCTGCCTCTACTACTTCATGTGGCAATGCATTCCAAGCATTCGTCACTCTGAGTAAAAAAATATTTCCTAATATCTAATCTGAACCTTTCTTTAGTTAATTTATAGCTAAGCCCTCTTGTTCTTGCAGGTGGTTGTATTTTTTATTAAAACTTGTAAAAGGCTAATTTGTCTGTTTCTTTGATTATTTTATGATTATGTATTGTCCCCTCGAATTATTCTCTTTTCTCTATTCTCTATTCTCACTGTAGGACCTTTTTCTGTGTCTTTCCTCATAACTGTGTTTGTGAAATCCTACTATAAGTTTCGTCGCTCTTTTTTGTATCCTTTCCAGCATGTTTATATCCCCTCTATGATAAGGACTACACACTTGTACACAGTACTCCAATTTAGATCTAACTAATGCTTTTTACAGTTTGACTATCACTTCCTTGCGCCTATGTTTAATATTTCTTTTTATCATACCTAATATTGCATTTGCCTTTTTCACTGCTACCTGCACTTGCTCACGCACCTTACCTATATAATCTATTATAACCCCTAGGTCCCTTTCCTTTTCTATCTTTCTAATATTGTTCTCTCCCATTCAGTTCCATATTGAATCTACCCATGTGGATGACTTTACATTTGCCAGCTTACAGACCATTCTCGAATTTTATCTAAATCCGACCTCAATAAATCCACTTCTGCTTCAAATAAGACACTACTGCATAGTTTTGAATCAGCAGCGAACTTTGCAATCAGGGATCCGATATCAATGTCCAAATCGTTTATATATATCAAGAACAAAATTAGTCTCAAAACTGAATTCTGTGGCACTCCACTTTTTACTTCACACCACTCAGAGTACTCCTTATTTATCCCCACTCTCTGTCTTCTTCTTGTTGACCAATTGCCATTCCATTTAGCAACTTCCCCACCTATTCCATGTGATTTGAACTTTCTAAATAATCTTTGATGGGGCACTCTATCAAAATCACTTTGCAAAATCAAGATAAGTAACATTCACTGGCTCCTCTTATCTATCATTTTCGAAACTTCCCAATGAATTCTAATAGATTTGTTTAGGACGATCTCCCTCTAGTAAACCCACCCTGACTATTTCTGATTAGATTAAATTTGTCTGAATAGATTACAATGGTTTCTTTGATTATTGACTCTAACAATTTACAGACTATGCTCGTTAAACTCACCGGTCTATAATTTGCTGGATCCGATTTTTTTTCTCACTTTTTGAATAAGGGGACCACTCCTGTATCATTCCAATGCCCTCGAACAATCCCGTTTGCAAGTGCTTGGGAACATAATATAGCCAATGGTTTTGCTAGTTGGTCTCAAATTTCAACCATACATTTTGGATGAATTCCATCTTGACGTGGACATTTATCCACTTTCAACGCCTCCGATTGTTTTAAAAACAATTTCTTCTGTAATACAAATTGATCTTAATCCTGCTGTACCCATGTCTCTATGAAAAATATCTCTAGGCGCTGGGATCTTGGAGCAGTCCTCTTTTGTGAAGACTGTGCCAAAGTACTGATTGAGTAGATTAGCTGCTTTCCTATCCTTACTTATTATGTTTCATGTGCTGTCAATGAGAGGTCCTACTTTATCTTTCGTTCTCTTATATTTCTAACATCAGAATAGAAGTTTTCACTATCAGTCTTGATCCTCTTAGCAAGAACTCTATTGTTGCTGTTTTATTCACTTTATGAGCTATGTTCTGAATGTCCAAATATTGTAAATATGTTTCTTTTGATTTACCTGCCTCTATATATGTGTTCCATGCTTTATATTTAGCTCTTCTACATTTAACTACCAATCTAGTTATCCACTTTTACTTTTAAGGTTTACCTTCCTACATGGAAGACATGTACCCGCAACAACAACACGATCCAACCAAATTTATCGACGTTTATCGTCATTGCTGACTCAAAGGTTTAACAAGAAGTTTAAAATATAAGCAACATTACTTCTTCTTCTTCTTCGTACGCTGTCAGACGTCAACCTGTATTTGTTCGAAGAAAGCAGCTGTCATCCTGAGGCTGTCGACACTGTCATAGAGCTTGTCTAGTGTTGCCACTGGTGATGGCCACATGTGCTTTCTCTGGTCCTCGTATGTCGGGCAGTTTTGCAGCAGATGTTCAGCGGTCGTTTTTCCTGTACCACAAGTGCATCCCTCAGTGCCCCCTATCGTCAGTTTATTGAATAGGTGGTGCCTCAGTCTGTTGTGGCCTGTGCGGAGTCTGAAGACCACGATCTGCTCTCTTCTGTTCAATTGGTAATAGATATCATTTTTTTGTGTAGCCAGTATGTTCTGTTTCCCATTTGGCCATGTATCTGGCCCTAATAAGCCTTTTGGACTCTTCGTAGCTCACACTAGAATCTGGTTGTAGTAGTCTTGCACCTTCTTTTGCCAGTCTGTCTGCCTCCTCGTTGCCTTGAATGTTACAGTGGGATGGAATCCACTGTACCACTACCCTTTTTTGGTGCGGACTGCTGGCATAGTTGACAGAGTACTGCTCTTAACTTATTAAGTTCAGTATTTTTCTGGCTCTTTAGTGCTGTTACTACAGCCAGGGCATCTGTAAACAGGACTATCTAGCTTTCATTGCTTTCGCCTATGAGCATTGCTTCTACTGCAGCCCTCAGTGCCTCTGCCTCCGCTCTGAAATTGCTTGAGAATTTTCCAGTTGCCACTGACAGTGTTATTTTTCTACCATTTGGTAGGCTCAGGAATACACATGCCCCTCCGTTTTGTGTTGTGTTTGTTACAGAACCGTCGGAGTATGCATGGGTCCAGTCCATGCTTGGGTATTTTTCCGTTATGTACCTCAGGGTTATGTTTCTTCTTAGCAACATTACAAAATTGCACTGTTGTAGTTGTCCTATGGCAACGATGGTTAACAACATTGCCAGACTCCTAATTGGTTTATAAATTTCATGAGTTACTGTTGACACCCGAAAAGTCTGCACGAGACACTTCTCAATCCAACTGGCGGCTCAGAATTTTAGAAAGGTTATCTCCAGGGTATTAGGTGATTCATGAGATTGTCCGTGCAGAGAGTTAGATAGTCTAGCAACATATTAGAGGTGCCAGTGGTGTGACTTAGTCCGTAATTAGGCTGCCTATTATTATTTCAAGTTAGAGTGGAACTGTCCACATGCGGAATTGTAAATTGTTTTCTACCTAATTCTATATTAGTCTAACTATTTATCAGGATGTGTGTTTAAGTGTGGACCTGTTTAATTATTTATCTACCTGTCATTCTATTCATCTGTCTGTCTGTCTTTCCGTCTTCTTGTTTGTGTTAGTTAGTTTTCTTTCCACTTGTGTCGTTGAACGTTGTGGGGATCTTAAGTCGTCTGTCCTGCGCCAAGTGCGTTGCGTCGATCAATGTGAGCCCGTATCACTGCACAATCACTCTAATGTCATCTATCCACCTGCCTCGCGGCCGCCCCATTGCCCTGTAGCCAGATCTACCAGCATTGTAAGCCATCAGTGGAAGTTGATGACAGTGCATTCTTATGAGATGACCAAACCAACTTATTTTCTGCTTGGAAATGTATTCGGTTCAAGACATAGTGCAGACCATATTACGCATGTCGTCTCTCCTGGTAACACCGATGACTTTCCTTAAACACTTCATTTCACATGTCAAAATTCTGCTCTCACTCGTGCGGATGTGAGACATGGGCAACTAAACAAACAGTAGGAAAGAAGATTGAATCCTTCGAACTAAAATGCTACAGGAAAGTTCTCAAAATACCAATGATATATACACACACACACACACACACACACACACATACACACACACACACACACACACAAAATCCTCCTAAAAGAGCTGCATTAAGAACAAAATTGTCTACTAAACAATATTACGTTTATGAAACATAAAATCTTTAGGCCACATCAAAATAGAAATAGAACCACATGGATGCACCCAAGGTCACGCCACTGGCACCTCATTGGCTACATTATCATCAGACGTAGGGTAGGGATCGAGTGGATGCTATAGTAACGAAGAGCATGTATGGTGCAGAATGTTGGACCTACCATCGACTTGTCATTGCCAAACTAAACTTCAAGATCCAGTCCAAAATGCGCCCCCGGGGAAAGAAACCACCGAGGAGGCTAAATGTCTCTCAGCTGAAATACGAACCCACGAGAAGAGGCTTCCAGGAAGAACTTGAGTGCAGACTATCTTAGCTTCGTTTTGAAAAGAACGACATCGAAGAAAACTGGGCATCATTGAGAAACACACTCTACGATACAGCTGTTAAACACATTGGCCCACTCACGCGCAAGCATAAGGACTTGTTTGATGAGAACGATCTGGAAATACAGGGCCTTTTCGATGCAAAACATGAAGCGCACAGGGAATACCAGAGGGACACACCATCTCCGGCAGCAAAAGCTGCCTTCAATACTGCTCGCAAAGCTGTCCAGTCCAGGCTTAGAGAGATGCAAGACTTCTGGCTCAGCAAAAGAGCTGATGAAATTGAGATGCGTCATGACACTAAACAGTTTTACGAGGCACTGAAAGCTTTCTCCGGCCCGCAGCCCTCAGTGCGGATGGAGCACTGCTAACAGTTGAGGTTCAGATTCTAGACAGAGGGCAGACCACTTCTGCAAAATACTAAACCACCCATCGTCCATAAATGAAGAGGTCATCCGGCGAATGCCGCAGGTGGAACTGAACCTGGCGTTGGATGAAGTCATCACTGAGGAGGAAGTCGACAGTGCAATCGGTTCACTATCTATAGGAAAAGCTCCAGGAGCTAATGCAATACCAGCAGAGGTATATAAGACAGCTGGCCCATCCCTCACCAGAAGGATCACTGAACTCTTCTGTCACATGTGGGCTGAAGGTAAAATTCCGCAGGAGCTAAAGGACGCCTCAATTGTTCACCTGAACAAAAGAAAAGGCAACCGTCAGGAATGCGACAATCATCATGGAATATCGCTACTCTCCGTAGCAGGCAAGATCCTAGCGTGCTTACTGCTAAACAGGCTCAACAAACACCATGAACAAAGCCACCACCTCCCAGAAAGCCAATGTGGATTCAGAGCCGGAAGAAGAACAGTGGACATGATTTTTGCCGCTCGCCAAATACAAGAGAAGTGTCGATAACAAAATCAGGCCTTGTACACCACATTTATTGATTTGACAAAGGCATTTGATTCAGTAAACAGAGGAGGGCTGTGGATGATAATGTCTAAGTTTGGCTGCCCCAACAAGTTCATAACCATGGTGAAACAGCTACACGAAGACATGTGTGCTCGTGTACTGGACAGCGGTGCAATCTCTAAAACGTTTCTAGTATCAAACGGAGTAAATCAAGGATGTGTACACTCTCCGACTTTGTTCAGCATGATGTTCACGGCCACGATGACAGACGCCTTCAGATCACTAGAGCTTGGAATACTCATAAAGTACCGCACAGATGGCAAGTTACTCAATCCCAGAAGAATGAAGGCCAAAACCAAAGTGGCTGGCGACATAATCAGGGAACTTGTATTTGCTGATGACTGTGCTCTAATGAGCAACTCAGAACTGAACATTCAGGTTGGAATGGACCGGTTCTCTGCCGCATGCGAAAATTTTAGCCTGACCATAAATGCCAAAAAAACAGAGGTCATGTACCAACCAGCACCAGGCATGCCGTACACAAAACCAGAGACTACAGTCAGCGGGCAGACGCTGCGTGTCGTAGACTAATTCACATCTCTGGGCAGCACGCTGTCGAGATCTGCCAGCCTAGACGATGAGGTGGCAAGCAGAATAGCAAAGGCCAGCACAGCCGATGGTCTGGGCACGTCGTGGCATCAGCGTCAAGACAAAACTCAAAGTCTACCATACAACCATAATTCCAACCCTACTATACGCTTGCGAAAGCTGGACTGTATAGTCTGGACATGCAAGGAGGTTAAACCACTTCCACACAGGTTGCCTTAGGCGAATATTCCACATCCGATGGCAAGATCGTGTCACTGACATCGAGTTTCTCTCGAAGGCTAACATGCCCAGCATCCATGCATTGCTAGAGAAAGCACGACTAGGATGGGCCGGAAACCTCGTCTGTTTGTCAGACGAGCGGATCCCAAAGAAGCTTCTCTACGGCGAGCTGAGAGAGGGAGGGCGAGAAAGAGGGCGCCAAAAGAAACGTTTTAAAGACGGTCTGAAGAACCCACTGAAAAGTTGCCAGATAGAACATCGACACCTGGGAATGTCTTGCGCAAAACAGATCTGACTGGAGAAGCGCAGTCAAATCGGTTGTAGCTACCGGCAAAGACGACCGTATTGTGAAAGCCCAGAGCAGACGTGAGACCCGGAAATCCCGAACAGCGGGAACACCCTCACCTTCTACAAACCTCATGTGCCCAATATGTAGCAGATATTTTCGTGCCCGCATTGGCCTGTTTAGCCACATGCGCACCCACACCCAACAGGGAAATCTGTGACAAGGATGATGTCGGCGGTCCTCATCGACAACGATGGACAGCTATTATAATAACCAACAGCGATAAGGCACTAACTGAAAGGCACTTGGGACAATTCCACCAGAAAATCCTGCTTTATCAAATCAAATAAGTGCATACAATTCATAGGTTCTCCAATCGTGGTTATTCATTGTCGCTCTAATCCCCTCAACATCCTCAATTTTACTAGTACTAGTATATTCTTGTGTCGTGGAATTCTTGCTTCACGTACACAATCAACCGTTGCCTGTCGGACCAACGTTTTTAGAAAGCTATGTCTGGATTTGAGTCTTGTGTTTTGTACCTGATGTCCAAACATTAGGTGCCTTGGGTGCTCCTGTTTTTCTCGTTCGATTTCTTCTGCGACGCTTCTTCTGATCTCAGTTGGCGGGGGGGGGGGGGGGGGGGGGGGAGGGGGGGGGCTATGCCAATTATGGGGTATATGTTATCAATGGCGGTGGGTTTAAGGCACCCTGATACTATCCGACCCGCCTATGTATTGCTGTATCAACTAGTTTCGCATGAGCAGAGTTTTTCCAGACTGGCTCCGCGTATTCAGCTACGGAGAAACACAAGGCACGTGTGGATTGTATCTCCAGACGCCATTTACCAAGAGGCTGTAAGACCGAGTATGTCCCTGGCCTCAATAAAGACTCAAAGGTACTACATGAGAAATATATCCTACTATTTGAAAGTCATCCATTGGATGAGGAAACCATCAAGGCTGGAGAGACCTCCTCCATGCCATCTCAGACTTCAAAACAGAAAAGTGGTGTCCCCTTGTAGAAGACGTGGACATGAAAAAAGCAGCCGCGCGCCTGGAAACTCATAAAAAAACCTGTAACGATCAAACAAGCGCTACTATAGGAATGATGCAAGTTATCATTATGTCGCTGTCGTAGGTACTTTCATCAATGAAAGGTACTGTGCATGTATCGTGGCGCCGAGATGCACAGAGTCGGTTCCGGGAGCCTTTAACCATTTGTTTTCCAAATACTCACTATATATGTTTCAATGTTACATGAAGGTTTGGACCACAAAGATCGGGAAAGCCCTGCGAGTGAGTTTAATCTGCGGCGGGGATCAAAGACTTCTGTCCACTCATACCACAGTCAACTACACGATTATTATTTGCAATCGTATATCTTAGATTAAATAGACGTCAAACCTGCATATGACATATGTTTACGACATGCTTATCTTAGATTAAATAGACGTCTAACCTGTATATGACATATGTTTACGACATGCTTATCTTAGATTAAATAGACGTCTAACCTGCATATGACATATGTTTACGACATGCGTATCTTAGATTAAATAGACGTCTAACCTGCATATGACATATGTTTACGACATGCTTATCTTAGATTAAATAGACGTCTAACCTGCATATGACATATGTTTACGACATGCTTATCTTAGATTAAATAGACGTCTAACCTGCATATGACATATGTTTACGACATTCTTATCTTAGATTAAATAGACGTCTAACCTGCATATGACATATGTTTACGACATGCTTATCTTAGATTAAATAGACGTCTAACCTGCATATGACATATGTTTACGACATGCTTATCTTAGATTAAATAGACGTCTAACCTGCAAATGACATATGTTTACGACATGCTTATCTTAGATTAAATAGACGTCTAACCTGCATATGACATTTGTTTACGACATGCTTATCTTAGATTAGAATGTCCGCAGTACTAACAGCTTATGTTTTATGAGCTGATTCCATTCAGCGCGCGAATCAGTTCTTAGTGTCAGATGGGTGTATAATTGCGAATACAGTGTCATTTTGACAATTTATATGTGTTTCCTCCCCAGGGCAACGGTTACAACTTACCAATATCAATGACAGATTAGAACTATTAAAAACATTCGGTTAATGCAATAATTATGTGTCTTTTTTTTCTAATGTAGAGGCACATTACAATGTTTGCACCCCGAAATTATTTTGTGTATGCGGATGTTTCATGTTACAATTTAGAAGAAACATTGGTATTAGCCGGGAATATGTTAGCATTAGGTATATGTAGAACTACTGGGACCACAAACAGATACTAGTATGACGTACGAAGAGTCAAAACGGCTTATCAAAGTCAGATACATGACCAAAACCGACACCAAAAACGATGCCTATTACCAGTTGAACAGAAGAGAGCAGGTCGTTGTCTTCAGACTTCGCACTGGCCACAATAGACTGAGGTACCACCTATTCAACAAATTAAAGATAGGTGGTACCGACGAATGCCCGTGCGGTACAGGTAAAATGACCGCTGAACATCTGCTGCAGAACTGCCCGACATACGAGGATCAGAGAGAGCAGATGTGGCCATCACCAGTGGAACTGCAAGACAAGCTCTATGGCAGTGTCGACAGCCTCAGGATGACCGCCGCTTTTTTCGAAAAAACTAAAGGTTGATGTCTGACTGCGTACGAAGAAGAAGAAGAAGAAGAAGAAGAAGAAGAAGAAGAAGAAGAAGAAGAAGAAGAAGAAGAAGAAGAACTACTGGGGACAGTTAAATAGAGTTTGATGTAAATAAATATATTTTTAACAGATGACAAAAACACATGAACATAATGATATAGACATATATAGTGAACAAATATATAGAACATTTTCCGGATGAGAAGGTTGCTTGCAGCACATATAAATAATTAAGACAAGAAATGGAAGCGGAACCAGTTTGCAAAGACCGTTTCTAAATGATAGACCATCAATTTCCCCAAGGTCAGATAACCTAACTTGGAATGTTTCTTTTTCTCAATAATTATGTGTATGAAGCCAAGTCCATTAATCTACCAGAATTAGAGGGAGAGAGAGACACGGAAATTGACGGACTTAATCAAGATCAATAGCTTCTACGGGAAGCTATGAATAATTCCAATTCCAGATGGACGGCATGAACAATTGATGCTTGACAATAAAAGTAATATGGTTGAAAATGTTGAATGAAAGGCGGAAAAAACAGCCATTTTGGAACCTATTTGATCTCAAACGCTATATTATTAAAGACAAACAATGATATAAAAACTTAGGAAGTCTGGAATACACATATGCTTGCGTGTGTATGTTTGCTTGTGTGTGTGTATATATAAGTACCTATCTATCTATCTATCTATCTATCTATCTATCTATCTATCTATCTATCTATCTGTCTATCTATCTATCGATCTATCTATTTATATATCTATCTATCTATCTGTCTATCTTCTTCTTCTTCTTCTTCATCGTACGCAGTCAGACATCAACCTTTATTTTTTCGAAAAAAGCAGCGGTTATCCTGAGGCTGTCGACACTGACATAGAGCTTGTCTAGTGTTGCCACTGGTGATGGCCACATCTGCTCTCTCTGATCCTCGTATGTCGGGCAGTTTTGCAGCAAATGCTCAGCGGTCATTTTCCCGGTAACACACGGGCATTCGTCAGTGCCACCTATCTTCAATGTGTTGAATAGGTGGTACCTCAGTCTATTGTGGCCAGTGCGAAGTCTGAAGACCACGACCTGCTCTCTTCTGTTCAACTGGTAAGAGGCATCGTTTTTTGTGTAGCCAGTATGTTCGGTTTCCGATTTGGTCATGTATATAGCTCTAATAAGCCGTTTTGACTCTTTGTATGTCACACTAGTATCTGGTTGTGGTAGTCTTGCACCTTCTTTTGCCAGTCTATCTGCCTCTTCGTTACCTTGGATGTTGCAGTGGGACGGAACTCACTGTACCACTACCCTTTTGGTGCGGACTGCTGGCATAGTTGACAGAGTACTGCTCTTAAATCATTAAGTATCTGTCTGTCTATCTATCTATTTATCAATCTATCTATCTATCTATCTATCTATCTATCTATCTATCTATCTATCTATCTATCTATCTATCTATCTATCTATCTATCTATCTATCTATCTATCTATCTGTCTATCTATGTATACATATGGAGTACCATCATGGCTCGCTTGACGAAGACAGTCTGCGAGAACAGTCTCAATGCACCTGCACTAAGTAGAAACGGCCGCTCAACACCTTTCACATAAGGTACCTACTGAGTATATTTGGGATTTTGTAGCAAGAGAGAGTGCCACATATTGTGTTCTGACAGTGAGGTAACACTCACAGCATATACTCGCTGTTGAGCCAGCGACGTCTTCGATGGTTGAGGCACGCTTACTGCATGGAAGATGAGAGCTTGCCAAAGGATATCCTCTATGAATTGCTGGGTATTGGAGCTAGAAGAATCGGACATACCACACTGGATTCAAGGACGCAAACAAGAGAAACATGGTCCTGAAAAATCCCATCAGAGGCCTGGGAATCAATTGCTCAGGATCGAGCTGTCTGGAGACGGTCAGTTGGAAAGGGCATAGTTGCTGCCGACGCTCGTAGAGGCCTTCTGGCTGCAGAGAACGAGAAAGACTGAAATGATAGACGAAATCTCCGGCAAGCCAGCCTCCTCAGCATGGTTGTACGATTTGTGGCATGGACCATCGCTCGTGGATCGGGATTTACAGTCATAGCAGACAGCGTCGAAATACAGGCAACAGAACTGGACAAAAAATCACAGACCGCCACGCCCATGGTCGACATAAACTGAGATGCTAATGACGTTGATGGTTTATATATATATTTATGTAATTGTACCCCCAATTTAAGATATTCATATCGCGGCGTGGGCTAGTGGTTAAGTGACACGGTTCCCAACCAGAAGGCGCTGGGTTCGCTCCCCAATCACAGCACCGGCCGTTCCGCTTGGGAAGCAAACGCTTAAAAGATGCAGGAGGAAGCAGATCCTTACATAAAATGTATGCCGAAGTCGAATGCACTGGGCCAACAGACGGCAAAATAAAAATATAGTGCAACGCACACCGCCTTGGGGAATGGAGACATAAGGCTAACGCAAAAAAAAAATTATATATATATATTTACCGCAACTACACACCTCTTACCGGTATATATATTGTTGGCTTGTAATATCCGTCTATTGATTTGTTGGTGCCATGGCGAGTGGTTATTTATGTCCGGCAACACTTGAATGTTAATTATTTTAAGCCATGTCTTGCGCATTCAGAATTGTATCTCAGGGATGCCGATTTGAAATAGCATCATTCCACAACTTTCTCCATTATAAACGTTTTGCACATCGAGGTAGACATGCACAATAATACCATTTCAGCTGTACTCTTACGGTTTCCTCTAACCGTAACGGATGCTAGTTTTCTTTAAATGTTTTAAACATATTAAAATGTATCCATTATATTTAATACATTTTGTACAAACCTTTTTTTGTACAATGTTTACAAGAATGTACAACATTTGAGTATTGTCGGTTTTATAGCAGGAAACTGATCCCCAGTGGTCCGCCGGTTACTTTGTGTATAACAAGGACAAGAATAGCACTACTGCCCCATAGAGAGCATGTCGTAAGAGGCGACTAACTGTGTCACATGGCATAACACCAGCCATGGTTAGAAGATTTGAGCAGCATAGATGGCGTCTAACAGGCTGCGGGTCTACTTTGCTCTAGTGTCTGAGTCTATTAAGATGGATTCGCATATCAATTAACCACCTTCCGCGGCACTTGTCCCAACGCAGCGGTGTACTAAGCTACTCGAGCTTAGCCTGCTTAGCTTCATCCAGATCCTATCAGAGCTAGGACCTACACATGGGCATCCGCCTCTATAGATGTACAGGTCGACTAGGCTACATCCAGCACATCCCAGAGCTGGGACCTGCATATGGGCATCCGCCGCTATAGAAGTACAGGTCGACTAGGCTACATTCAGCACATCCCAGAGCTGGGACCTGCACATGGGCATCCGCCCCTGTAGAAGTACAGGTCCACTAGGCTACATCCAGCACATCCCAGAGCTAGGACCTGCACATGGGCATCCGCCTCTGTAGATGTACAGGTCGACTAGGCTACATCCAGCACATCCCAGAGCTGGGACCTGCACATGGGCATCCGCCCCTGCAGAAGTACAGGTCCACTAAGAACTAAGAAAATGAAAACTGATTTGGGATGAATAATTACGTTCTATTTAACCATTATTGTTTTATAAACCTGACGTTAATTTTAAAACAGATTTACCATATTTGCAACTTAGTTTCTTAATTCTTTAGATCTGCAACTTGTCAAAATATTTGACATCTATTAGCAGTTTAGCACTAGACCTGGAACTGAACTTCCAGTTTTTGATACTATGTCTTAGAACAGGAATGTTTCATTATAAAATTATTGTTGGGATTGACTCAAATATATATGAAGCTGTAGAATTTTGAATTAATTTTTACGTACTAGATTTCTTCAAAAAATATAACATGATTCCTTTCTCTGCAAACTCACAACCAGCTCTCATATTTATTTTGATTGAATGTGTTTTGTGAACATCAATGTTTATTTTCAATTACTGCCATATCGTCAAAGAAACGTATATATTCATGTGCTGAAAGTCGTAATTACACCACAGTAAATGAGTATATCTGTATAGGCTGACCATCGACCAGAAAGGAATTATTGTTAGCTTTATCATTGCAAAACGGCACACGGCTTAGCAATCTCTGACAACATGAACATTGAGAAACACGGACTGGATATTCCTTTGTTAGGTCGAGTTTAACTTAAAGTAAAGGAGCATTGGGCAAACTCACGATAAATTAAAGGCGTTAGAACTTGAAATAGCTATCAGCATGGCTTGCCATTGTGCAATTCGTACAGGTGACCTGGCAAAAATAACTGTCAGGATCATTTTGCTGACTTCAGAGTATGTCATATGTCGAAATAAATACGTTATCAATTAAATACGTAGAGTCTATATAGACTTACACAAATACAATAAAATATCCTCGACTTCAGTCCGACAGATATGCCGAATGTGAGGTGGTCAACAATGTCCTTTATGCAGTCCGATCTTTCGCCGTGTCGTACCATTTCCGACCTAGGTCTCTCAACAGAATATCTGGCCATCGTAATGGCGGTCGGCCGCGTGGTCGTGTAGAATAATTATATGGCCACCAAATCGTCGTTCTGAGTGTCCATCTGTAATCTGGCATGCGCACCACCAGGTCAGCTCAGTGGTATTTACGAGATAGAGCAGCCTCCACGCCGTCTCGAAATGGAGGTGTGTTCTCTGATTTCAGCATTGTGCATTCGATCTCTGATCAAGATTCCGAAAACGCGTCTTTCTATCGCTCGCTGCGTGGTTTCTCTGCATCCGCGTTGCGTAGATTCCACGCTTCCCATCCGTAGATCATGGCTGGTAGGATCCAGAATTGAAAAGGTGTGCCCTTGTCGTGGTGTCTTTCAGATGCAGAAGACTAGGCTTTATGGTATTGAAGCTAGACCAGGCTGCAGCTCTTCGTCTGGAAATCTCCCGGTCTAGGATGGGGGTGGCATTTATTACTGGCCCCAAGAATACGCAAAAGTTGGCATCTTCGACCGGCTCATTTCCTAGCTTGATCTCTTATTTGAGGCAGAATGGGGTTAGGAGACATTGCGTTTTCTTTTTGCTCATTCGTAGTCCGACACTTCTGCCGATCTCATCCAGTTCGTTCAAGGACTGTTGGGCCTCCTCGGTGGTGTGGTTGATGAGCACAATGTCGTCTGCAAAGCGTAGGTGGGTGAGTCTTTCCCCATCTAAATTTATTCCTCTATTGACCCAACTTATCTCTTGAAAGATCTCCTCAAGTGCTGCTGTGAAAGGTCAAGTCAGGTCATCCCGTAACCAGTAAGGTCGTTGGGGCACACATGAAGACATCCTTACAACTCCACACCATCCGTCTCTGTCAGAAGCCGCTGCCTGTGACTCTTCTGGTCGGAGACTGGTCCATTCTTTTATGTTGTCTTCCCATCTCTTTTTGGGCCGGCCTCTTCGTCGTCTGTCATGCACCTTCTCGTGGAGGATTGTGTTTGCAAGACCATTTGATCTCGATATGTGACCGTATCAAGTGAGTTTCCTTCTTTTGACAGTTGCCAAGAGAATTTCGAAAGGCCCTATTGCCGTCGTAATTCTATTTCGGATTTCCTCGTTTGTAACTCGATCTTTGTAGGTGACGTTTAAAAGTCTTCGGAAACATCTCATCTCCAAGGCCTGTATCCTTCGTTGAAGGTCAGCTGTAACTGTCCATGTCTCACACGCATAGAGAAATATTGACAGGACCAGTGTACGCATTAATCTGATTTTCGTGCGTAGTGCTAATCGTTTATCTTGCCAGATTTTGTTAAGCCGTGCAAGCGCCGCTATTGTCTGTGCTATTCTGGCCAATACTTACCATTTTGATCCTTCATCACTGACAATCTTCTTCTTCTTCTTCTGCATACGCAGTCAGACAGTAACCATTATTTTTTCGAAAAAAGCGGCGGTCATCCTGAGGCTGTCGCCACTGCCATAGAGCTTGTCTTGCAGTTCCACTGGTAATGGCCACATCTGCTCTCTCTGATCCTCGTATGTCGGGCAGTTCTGCAGCAGATGTTCAGCGGTCATTTTACCAGTACCGCACGGGCATTCGTCGGTACACCCTATCTTCAATTTGTTGAATAGGTGGTACCTCAGTCTGTTGTGGCCAGTGCGAAGTCTGAAGACAACGACCTGCTCTCTTCGGTTCAACTGGTAATAGGCATCGTTTTTGGTGTAACCAGTATGTTCGGTTTCCCATTTGGTCATGTATCTGGCTTTGATAAGCCGTTTTGACTCTTCGTACGTTACACTGGTATCTGTTTGTGGTAGTCTTGCACCTTCTTTTGCCAGTCTGTCTGCCTCCTCGTTGCCTTGGATGTTGCAGTGTGACGGAACCCACTGTACCACTACCCTTTTTGGTGCGGACTGCTGGCACAGTTTGCAGAGTGCTGCTCTTAAGTCATTAAGCTCAGTGTTTTTTCTGGCTTTTTAGCGCTGTGACTACGGCGAGAGCATCTGTCAGCAGGACTATATGGCTCTCATTTTCCCTGTGTGTCACCATTTCTTCCACTGCCGCCCTCAGTGCCTCTGCCTCCGCTCTGAAATTGCTTGTGTACTTACCAGTAGCGAATGACAGTGTTATTTTTCTGCCATTTGGTAGGTTCAGGAATGCTCCTGCCCCTCCGTTCTGTGTTGTATTTGTTACAGAACCGTCGGTGTATGCATGGGTCCAGTCCATGCTTGGGTAGCTTTTCGTTATGAAGCTTAGGGTAGTATCTCTCCTTTCTTTTTCAGTCTGGCAGTTTTTGTTTGCAATACCTGGTATATTTTCTACCACCTCTGGAAATATATCCTGCCTCCAGGTAGGTTTTCGTACAGTAGCATCACTGACAATCGACCCAAGATATTTAAAACGGTCAACTGCTTCGAGTTCTTGACCGTTTGCTTTTATCTTGCTGTTGAAGCCCGTAGCGTTGTTTGTCATTAGTTTTGTCTTTCCAGCGTTTATCTTCATACCATTGTCAAGAGCTGTTTCATCGAGCCTTCTGACCCATTCCTGGAGTTCTGCTTCTGAACCGGCCAACCCGTCGATATCATCTGCAAAACGAAGGTTAGTAATCGTTCGGCCCCCTATCGTGACAGTACCAACGTGACCTCCAAGTGCCTCACTCATAATTCCTTCAAGGAATATATTGAAAAGAGTTGGAGAGAGTGTACACCCCTGTCTCACACCAACTGATGTGCGAAACCAGTCTCCTCGTCTCCCATTCACAAGAACTGCACTAGACGCCTTGTTATACAGGTGTTCAAGGACCGTTTTAATATTTCTGTTGATATTATACATCCTCATGGTTGCCCAAAGCGCTTTATGCCATACCCTATCAAACGCCTTCTTAAAATCCACAAACACATGATACAGTGTTTGCTGCTGTTCTAGATATTTCTCGCTTAGCAGCCTTAAATTAAATATATGTTCTGTAGTGCTTCTTCCCTGTCTGAACCCTGCTTGCTCCTCGGCAATAATGTTCTCTGCTTGGGGTTTCAATCGGTCGAGGATTAATTTAAGCATGACCTTGCTAGGGTGGCTAATGAGGCTTATTGTTCTGTAATTTTGGCACAGCTTTAGGTTTCCAGACTTATGTAGCGGTATAACTATAGATGTCGTCCATAAGTCCGGCCAGTTTCCCTGTGCAAAAGCTTTGGATAAATTGTGTCGCTCTGCGGCACTCCTCTTGCTAGTGGTATAGTTGTTGGACAGTGGTACAGAGTAATGTCCGTACTGCAGCCTACATTTATTTTCTCGATCATTCTCGTGTCATTTTTGTGCACGCCCTGGTTTCTTATTGATCTCAATACTGTGGAAGGTTTTTTCATAATTTATAAACACTAGACAAATGACCCGACTCAGTTCACGTGCTCTCTCCAGCAGCTGGTGGATTATGTGTAGGTGGTCAGTAGTGGAGATCCCTCTTCTGAATGCAGCCTGCTCACCGGGCTGTTTAGACATTGTGTATTTTAAAAGTAAAAGTATAATACCTGAATGAATTGTACCAGCGTTTAACTGCATGTTTACTGTAATTATGTAACAGAATGCCCTGTTATTATTTGCAACAACAGTGGCTAGTATTGTCCGCCTGCAATACGTGTCATAAGAAGCGGAAAAAGGAAAAAGGCCTGAGGTCCACTACAAACCCTGTAGAAATTGAAAGCTACTAGAACGGTGAACCTCCGCGTTATCACTTGAGCTACTAGTACTCTGTCATGACAACGGCAGGTGCGAGCACTCTGTTATTACCACGTCAGGTGCCAGTACTCTGTCAGACAATGTAGAGTTAAAGTATATAAATCGACGTCTACTCCAAAAAGGCAGTCTCTGTTTGGGAAACCTAGCGACAAGGGAAGTAGAGACGTGTTTGCTCATTCATGGCGGAGAGAGCTTAAGGCATCAAAGAGACTGGGAATATGTGCATTAAGTTGGCACAGATGGCTCAAGACAAGATGACTTGACGTGTATTTCCTGAAGACACATACTCCACATAGACCTTTAAAGGTTCTGATTGATTGATTGAATGTTCCATTGATTGATTGAATGATTTGTCAAGCATTCTACTGATTATTTAGAAGACATCGATTTACAATATTCAGTCTGAGAAAAACAATATGTTCAACAAATGACACATTGGACACACATGTCGTGTTTTCATGTACGAGAACAAATATACGGTGGAACATAATATAAAGGTCTACCGGCTACATGAGAGGAGCAGAGTGACAACAAAGTTGTGGGGTAAATTGAATGGTGTCGAGAGAAGACTGGTGCTGTCATGAAAGGGATAGATGAAATTATTTTATTTCAAAGCGAACGACAAAGGGGAACAAGATAATTTTGTAAAACAGCACTCCAGTTCATTGATTTTAATAACTTGCATTTCAGATTAGAATTTCATTCCTCATACGTACCTTACACATACAATATATACGTACCTTACACGTACAATCTTAAGAATGAGGACTAAAGTCTGGTCAGACAAAATATACTGATCACATATGCGAAGTCAGGGTCAGGGAAAATATACTGATCAGACATGCGAAGTCAGGGTCAGGGAAAATATACTGATCAGGCATACTAGTCAGGGTCAGCAAAAATATATTGATCAGGCATGCTAGTCAGGATCAGGGAAAACATACTGTTCAAGACCCCATCTCGACTTCCACGTAGCCCTGCCTGGAAGTGGACTGTTCTTCTTGGTAGTCTGGCATAGCCCAACCGCCTGGAGGACCCTGGTCCACTTACATCAGCACGCTCGGGATGTGAGGAAAGCTTCTGAAACCCGCCCATAAACGTCCTTTCCACTGCGCCCTAAAGAGTAAACCTACTTGCTGTAGTCGCGGCGCACTAAAGCGTAAACCTACTTGCTGTAGTCGCAACAGCAATAACACTTACATCTTTAAGGATAAAATGTTTCAAATAAATAATATATGCTATGAAATAACCATTGTATTCAATTACAGTAATAAAATTGTATTTATTGAATATAACAAAAACCATTCAGTTGTTTATTCATGAAAGGCATTTGATAGTTTGTTTTCCGTTGCAGAACACACTTTGCTATACAACACAAAATGAAGTAGTGTCAGAGAAAAAAACTAATACTGTTTGTGAATAGCTTTTACAAGTATTTTGTTTCATTTCCTGTTATACGATTTGCCATTGTTTTTTTTTATGCCGTTTTATATTTACAGATTAGATTGCAGTATAAAAAGTAGATCTAAAGTTGATAGACTAAGCGACTCAGTTCCTTTATGTAAACCAGATGAAAACATGTATAACGCAAGCAGAAGAAATGATAGCGTAAGTGAAACTGTTGGACAAACACATTTAAGAAAAATTGAAATGAGTCAATACAGATAACGTAGAAAATAACAGGATGAACAACAATAAAGAAGAACGAACAATGAGAAGGCGTACAGTGGACAAAATTACAATTAAAATTAGAGTGGTCACAGCAAAGCAAAGAACGTAACTAAATTAATAGAAGTTAACGATGTAAAAACATATGCCATTATGTCTCTGAAGCGGACAATTCTCAAACTACATTTGATAATCAAGAGCACATAAATGCGGAAATATGACGCAGACCTGCTTGTGTTTTTTTTTGCTTTTTAGTGGCCAAGTTAAGTATATACCGTTAGAAAAATGGAAACATGTTGTCAGGATGGCACGTCTTGTTCAGAGTTATTAATACAAAATACAGTTGAGGCTATAAATTATCGAAAAAATATAAGACAATACAATTCAGCATTTTCTTAAGCTTCTATGAGTGCATAAATCGTGGAACATTCTGGGATAGGACCCTATTGTTATCGAATTGATAGACAGATTGACCACTTTGTTGTATTTAAATTTCGAAAACAGATCGGAATACGGACAGTTGCATATATTTGACACTAACAAATAACCAAATAATTGTATAGACAGTAATCTAAGCTGATTAAGAACTGTTGTGGAACATGTACATCTGACGTCGAAGAGAATTAATCTGTTTGCAGATTCTTACAAACAAATTAACCATGTGGCACAAGTTAATCAAAGAGCAGATATTCAAATGGTTATCATAGAATATTAAAATATCGACATGAGGAGACATGATGTACATACAACGAGAAGAGAAGTCGTAATATTGTTTGACGACGAACTGCCACGAAACACATATCTGAAATTAATTGGATTGGAAACTATTTTAGAGTCACTCAGAAATATTTTCAAGTTGAATGTCATCGACTACCCTTAAATAGCGCAGAAATGAGAATGTGGGCGTAATCTAATCAAGTTCTATATACATTATATATATATATACGAGGCGTGTTCAAATGAAACCGGACCTAACTGCCATAAGTCAACACACTTACCATGCGCATGATGACGTCACTTCTGATGTAAACAGCCCATACCAACCGTTAAGTTTGCAAACTTGCATTATCCTCCGACTCATAGTTTCCTCAGCAGACAGTTGAAAACATGGCGAGTGGGATTCAGAATCCGTTCAGAGTTGATTAGCGAGCGGTGATTCGGTTTGTAACATCTGAAGGATGTCGACCAGTTGACATTCATCGCAGAATACAGGCAATGTATGGTGACAAAAGTGTGTCGAAGACGATGTTTAAAGAAGACGTAAGTTAACGAGAGATTTTTTGAGACAAAGTCAAGCGCATATTGTTGGGTCAGAAAATGCCATCACTAAATTTGATGCAGCAATTCGGGAGGACCATCGCCCGGAGCTTACGTTTGCCATACTTTTGTCACCATACACTGTCTGCATTCTGCGATGAATGTCAACTGGTCGACATCCTTCAGCTGTTAGAAACCGAATCACCGCTCGCTGATCAACTCTGAAAGGATTCCTTATCACACCCGCCATGTTTTAAACGGTCTGCTGAGGAAACTATGAGAATAACGAAATTTTGCAAACGTGACGGTTGGTATGGGCTGTTTACATCAGAAGTGACGCCATCATGTGCATCGTACATATGTTCACTTAGTGCAGTTAGGTCTGGTTTCATTTGAACACGTCTCATATATATATATATATATATATATATATATATATATATATATATATATATATATATATACACACACTCTCTCTCTCTCTCTCTCACACACACACACACACACACACACACACAAAGACACACACACACACAAAAGGACTATCTGCGCTCTTAACTTAACATATTTCCTTATTTATACTGGTTTAGAATACTCTTCATTCATTATACAATCAGTTTCTTCTATGGCAATAGTCATAAAGTTTGATCACCCAATATTATTTCTTGCTTTATCATGCAACCCAAAACTAGCTTGAAATTTTAAATGTGGTGTAATATACTTCACGACTTGAAGAAAGATCTGGCATAATTGCGTTGGTCTTTAAGTTGAAGTAGTCTGCGCTACTGAATTATATTTTTGTTATTGGAATATGGTTCACTATCAAATATACACACGTTAGCTATATTGATAAATATGCTAGTGCGGAGATACCAGATTAAAATGTTGATCCAAGACTGTGATTGTTACGAAATGTATTATGTACAGGCCATGTGTCACATTCAATCATGGATCCCTGCATGAAAGATGGTACATCTAGCTAAAGCTTCATCATGAAATGTATAGTTTCTACTACCAAATGCCAAAAATGTTATACGTTACTGCATTTACAGAAAAAGAGCTAACTGACGTTCTGATTGGAAATTATGAAATCGATAATCCCTAGGTAGCTTTTACAATTCAGTGCTGCTGGAGAATTTTATGTACATGTCAATATCAAAGTATGTGAATTTGTTAAAACTATTATATCATTACAAATATGTCTAACGGGAATATGAACCTGCATTGGTTGAAAGTGAAAAGAAAAACGATACTCAAATAATTGACCCCGACGATGTATTAAAATATCCGGATGGCTTATATGTCAGTACTCCAGAAGCTATTAGACGATAAAATGAAATTTGCCATATCAAATTCGTTATATCAGAAAATGTGTTTACATAGAAATTCTACAAAAATGTTACTTTTTTTTTTCTATATTCAAACAGAAATTACAATGATTAACTTTATATATTTAATGGAACGTGTCAGTTTTTAAAACATGATTTTCTGAGTTTTCTTAAAATTGTCATAATTTTTTAGTTAACTTCAGTTACGAAATATGTTTCCCTTAGATATTTTTTTAATAGTTATCTTTATTAGGTCATCTATTTAATTATGGTTTTTTGCTACATTTTTTCACATTTTCAATAATGCGTTTGCTACAAAATGTTTTGTTCAAAATAAGGTGCAGCATTTGAATAATAGAAACAGTGAGATGTTTAATTTAGTTTACAAAAATTTAAGTTCATCAAGTAAAATAGCAAAAATGCAAATAGCAATTTCATCTTCAACGCTTATTTTTCTCTATTTTAATTTAGCTAAATGTGTTTCCAAATTATTTCAACCACAGTTGTTTCATATTAATATTTTTTACAATTAGTTCAGCACTCGCTGCCTTTTAGTAAATGATGACTAACCACTGCCAATTTCAACCACTGCCAATTCCAACCACTGTTGAACTCTGTGGACCCAATTGCTGTGGAGTATCATCAATTTTTCTTCGAAAGAGAAAATGTCTTACATCTGATCTGGATCTGGCAAGTTGAACACATAGCGGAGATGAAAATATTAATGAGAACAGCGAGGAATATCTTAAATTCCAAAACCATTCGAAAAAAAGAAGTCATGGCAGACGTCCTCATGCCAGATTGAAGACCTCAAATAATTTAATTTGCTTATTCAATGTTTTATTTTCATATTTTTATTTACATTATATATTGTATCATCTTCATGATCATTTCATTTCATTTATCACTGCTATACATTTCATGTCATTGCATTTTCACTATATTTTTCAAATATCTACTGATGGTAATTTGAAAAAAAAGTGCTGCATCTAAAATAAATAAATATATTTCTAAAAATGGTCCCATGAATTCAAAATGTTGCATTTTTAACCTCCGGAGTCAGATAGTATGAGCCAGGAAAAAAAAAGAAGGAAAAAATGGAGACCACCTATCAATGATACGAAGGAGCAGCGAGAAGATCATCAATGGACATGAACAACTTTTGCATCACTGAAACACCAAGTTAAGTACATACAGATACACACATGCATCCAAACACTGGTTTATACGTCTTGATCGCCCAACTAACTACGATTTGGGGTGGAAACGGGCATGCCTCCGCCAGTAGAATATAGAGAGGCAAATTTTTAAGCATCAACAACAACCTTTCAGTATCTTTCTTCAAAATTTGAATCGAGATTATAGACATTGTTTGTATTTTTATTGTACCTAATAACATCCTATTCCCCCCCCCCCCCCTCACATCCAACCCATCGCCTCTTACCTCTCTCTCTCTCTCTCTCTCTCTCTCTCTCTTTCTCTTTACTGTTTTGCAATAAGGCAATGGTCAAAGCTAGTGATAATAACGATTCTTCAATTGCTAATTTGCTGGGTTTTTTTCATAGTGGACAGTTAAAATATCTGGTAGATGTTTTCCAGGTATCTACTATTTTGCTTCAATGTTTGAAACGGTTGGTTCTTTCTTGACATCAAGAGAACTTGTATAGATGAGTCAGAACTACGCATGACATTTTATAGGACATCTCAAGTACCATATCTGCTCTCAATAATATTGTTCTTATCCCCTGATTTAATACTGATACATCCACCAAGTTATGGGTATTCCTTACATTCCTGAGGCTGACCTCCGTCTAGCCATTGGCTTTCTGAACGAAGTGCAATCCTTTATTCATTTCACATCTGATATCTCTCTCACATTGGTTAACTTTCTCTACATCACCGTCTTCATCTGTTCTTCTTTCATCTCCAGCAGTGTCTACTACAAACCTGCTAATTCATTGATCTACCTCCTCTACACTTATTTTCACCTGAAATCCTGTTGGGCCCACTCCCCTTTTCCCAGTTTCACCGCCATCGTCGTACCTGTCAAGACGACGAGGACTTTCTACTTGAGACCTATGAGCTGTTTGTCGTCTTTTGCTGGCGTCTCTACTATTGAGGCCACTCTCTCCGTTTTCATTATCTGCCGCACTGACTCCTTCGTTCCTTCATATAAGGTGCCCTCTAAGGTGTCCTTCTTCACCTCGCTCCTCTGTCTAGGATATTTTATTCCGCGATCTTTCTATCCTTCAATCTGATCCTTCAACTCGTTATGTATTTCCTGATTCTTCCCTTGTCGCATATAAACGGGACAAAAACGTGTTGGTTTGTATCTTATGTGCACCAGGCTTTATAACTATCTGCGTGCCAGGCCTTGAAATAACAAACATGGCTGTCTTACGTGCCCACATGTCATCCAAACATGTTCTGTGCCTTCCCGAAAACAGTTTTTGACACTAAAGAGGTATTCACCTGCATGTCCCGCAACCTATTTTACTCTTATCATCCGTCTCCAGCGTGGCATGACAGACGTTGGAAAGGGTGAGTTGGATCTACGTGTCTCCTTCTGACAATACCTTAATGGTGTCTATCATCACCATCATCATGTTAGTCAGTCCGGAGAGGTGTATTGGCTTGGCTTGGCTTTGTTCATTCTCAATCTCCCGCCATCAAAAACTGACACGGGCCTAAGTAGCAAAATGTAGTCCAGAGAACGGAATGCATTGTGTCGTAGTTTACAGCTTGACTGCGATATTTGCACCTTTCGGTCCAACACATCCGACATCAGCAAGCATTTCTTAGTACCGGGTTAGCATTCCCTCTTCGACCCCTTCTCCTTAGCCAGTCTGCTCTGTTGCAGTCTGTTATCCAGGATCATCACGTGGAGGTGTAGAAGGGTCTTGGCAGCTGTGGTTTGCTGGCCCTGACGCTAGCAGTCAGCTATGGGTCGCTGACCGCTGCAGCTCATGCGCTGCTCAGCATCTTGATCCCGAGGTATATTGAAGTCTTCAATATATATATATTGTGGAAACCTAAGGAGAGGGTAGGGCTACGAGAGTAATCTCAGCCGGAAAATCCGGAATGGTAGCACCTAAGGCGGATGGTTTCAAAATTGTCAACTCGTTCCGGCAGCTGAGCTGTTGCCAAATTGTCATGCTTTGCATTCCTTTGGAATACACCAGTGTGGCCGAGAGGCAGGGATCATGCATTGTGAGTAGCACAGGGCCTCTATATTCAGCGATTAGGCTTGCGACTGAGAGGTCACTCACAGGGCACCACGCGCATGGTCTACAAAAACTGAGAGGCCTATGAATATAGATATATATATTACTGGTTGCCCTATCGGTAGTCACTTCAATGTTCATGGACACTGGGGAAAGGTTGAGGTTAGAGGCACAGGCATCGTCTCCTACTCCTATGATCGGCATCAATTCGAGCTGAGAACCAAGCATGGGTTGCTTTGAGTCCCACGGTATCGATATTTTGTATAGTTTTGCCTAGGCTGTATCGTCTCTTCCCTTTTCCCCGTCTTCCATTTGCTCTTTTTCTTTTTGTTTCACCGAGCCGCCGTTGTATGTGTACACATATAACTATCTGGGGGCTTCTCTTTCGTCGCTTTAGACTTTTCCTGACAAGTTCTCAAACTATTTGTTGTTAAAGTACACAATGATATATCACAATTTCTATATTTATTAAAAGTTCCACTTTTTAGGCATCGCAACATATGTAATTCTGTACAACTTTCAGATATGCGGAAAACAGTTGTAAAGAGTTTCGCAGCTGTAAAGGCGAGAGTAATCGACATACAAGTAACAGATACAATCGATCCTTCGGGTGATATATCACACATGGGACCGAAGATACTGCACAATGACTGCGCTGGGGTCAAGATGCAGAAGTGAAGGAGCTGGGGTCAAGATGCAGCAGTGAATGAGTTGGGGGTCAAGATGCAGCAGTGAATGAGTTGGGGGTCAAGATGCAGAAGTGAAGGAGCTGGGGTCAAGATGCAGCAGTGAATGAGTTGACAGCAGCCAGCAGCTGCATGCAACAGGGTCAGAAAAAAAGAATTTTCTAAGACCATATTCCGTTTCCAATCGGCTGTCCTGTAAACAGGTGGCACTAGTATAGTCTGACAAAGAAAAAATGGATCACAGTAGCTCTCCCCCCCCCCCCAACCAAAAGCAACTGATACCGGATCTGTTGGTCCTATAAGTGCAGATGTCGCAGCTTCGCTGTAAACTACGTCAAAGCGTCCTTTTCACGACGAACGCCGAAGAAAAAGAAGAAGAAGAAGAAGACAAAAAAGAAGAAAAAGATATGCCCTACTTTTGCTCCTTATTCGTTAGCTGTTGTGAATTCAACAACAACACTGGCAAACTACTCTCACAACACACTGGATCAAAGAACCACAATTTTAGTTCACCTTCTCGCATGTTGACGGAAAAGTCAGTACCTGTTTCCTTTTTCTACTCAAAAAAGTCAATAAATTACCAATTACTATGACATCTCTCATATCTATGGATTTTTACTAATTGTAACATTTTAGAATTCGAATTTCAGTAAACCAAAATATAATCTATGTAGCATAACACTAGACCAGTCGGTCCGCTAGGTCGCCACAAGCGATCCTAGTTTTTAACAGATCAATACGGTAAACTATGTTAAGCTAACTGGTAAACAAAAAATATGTAATTACACTGTTTAATCATTTAAAAAGAAACAAATGGACTACAATAAGAGGTGTCGATGACGTTAACACCAGCCTCAAGAAATATGCATATCATTATCCTCATCATCATTAACTATTTCCGTTCCTCGTCAGTCTTCACCAATTGCACGTTGAGGATAGGAATTTTGAGTTGCATTTTTCAGTTCTGCAAATGAATGCTTTGACCTTCTTTCTGTCATTGTTCTCGTTGTTTCCTAACACATCCCTACTCTAGTCTTCCCTTGTTTGTTCCCCAATCTGTTTCCTAACACATCCTCATTCTAGTTTTCCCTTGTTTGTTCTCCAACTTGTTTTCTTGTCTTCAAGTTCAAAAGATCTGTCGGCGACCTCGTTTCCATCCTCTGTATGACACTCTATCTCCTGTGTGAGGTCTGCATTAATCGGGCAAGCCAGACCTAGTCAGTTTGTCGTTTCCTGTAATTGTTTTTCTTCCATGCTCGTACTGTTAGCACAGCCATAGGGCTAACATGACGGCAAAGTTATATTCATTGGGTTTGTATCTCCTTGAATGACCTGTTTAACTTGGTATAACACGGCTGGAACACACGGTTCCGGCTGTCAAATCTAGTTATATTGGGAAGGTGAGCACAATATTGTATATCACATGGCGGTAAAGCACACCTCATTCGGCATCAGACACACATCAATGGCTCCAATAAAGTCATGTCTGTCACAGTCCGTTCGAAGAATACTGTGTTGCAGTATGTTTTGTGCTTAGGTGCCTATTGCATGTCTTCAGCATGCATTTTTGGGTGGACTCTTTCCTTAAACTTTGACTATCCCCATCCTACCTGCACGGCAGCAATTGCTTATTGTCAGAATCGCCTCTCCCAGAAAAGCTGTAATACTGGACAATCGATCCTTTTCTACACAAAATAGGAGTAAATCCCTTACTAAATACAATTGAAAGATAGAACAAAATGGTAATATATTCTGGCACTCACCTAACAGCGCATTTTCCCCATGTACACAATCAAATACACGTGCAGACTCACCTGACCTGGACTTGCCACATAGGGCAGACACCCAACAAAGCAAAAGCTGCTTATGTAGTCAAAGCACCACCGCGCTGTCTATTTCCGTCTCTTCAGTGCGACAGAGAAATCTGCGCCAACAAACCAGGCTTGTGCCTGGCTCATTGCGTCCCTTGGTTGACGTCTGCTAGTTTTGGAACTTGTGCTGCAGCCGATTTAGAGAGAGAGATTTGAAATAGTGTATGAGTAGTGGCGAAATTAGAGCGCTTGTTTCCCACTGCAAAGGTACCTGTTCTCATCCACTGTCTCGATTCGCTTTTTCCTACCCAAAGGTAAATTGTTGCGTAAGTTACAGCTAGTGAGAACTTGGCTCTCTCACCTAAACATGGTTGAGACCTTATAAAATGAAATCTCTAACACTTTATCCCCGACTACAACAATGTCGTCTTTACCCAAAAAAAAACTTCAAGCTAAATAAACTCACACGTAGTTTCGAACAACTTTAATAAAATTGATAATGTGACCAAACAGCATGCCCCTAACTTTGAATTATTGAAAGGGCAATGAAAGTGTTTGCAAAAGTATCATGACCGCTGCTGGTTAATGCACTTCGTGAATTTAAGCTTTCTTATCTAGGAGAATCAAAAGAATAGTTATCTTTTTGTTATCTTATTGTTTCCAACAAGTGGGAAAGAAATAACTTGCAATTCTTTTATGTACAAATTGTTAAGTGTCTAAAACTACAAAGAATAACATAGAAAGATTACAATAGATGGAAGTAGTGAGGTAAGCGTTAAACTCTTTCCCTTGCTGATCTGTCAAGGAAAGGCTTATCAAACGATCAAATGTGTACAACTCAGCAGCACGATGACACTCGTAAAGGGCAGGTGCTCAAAATATAGTCGTTGTACGCCTTTCGCATTTCTATCCTGCTTATCAAATTATATCAAATTATAAATACAAATAAAGAGAGGGACTTTTATTATTTTCTTAAACGAATTTGTGGAACTATAAAGAAAATACGTCTACCACAAAAATACAGATATTCAACTCCAATGTCAAGCCCGGCCTTTTGCATGGCTCTGTGATGTGAACAACAAAGAAAAGTACACCCAAAAGGGTCTAAACTGTTATCAATCGTTGACTGTACTGAATAGAAGGAATACAATGGAGAAAGGCAGAAAGAGCAGTCATGACCGTCCATGCTGGCCGGATGTTGTCAATGGCCAATGCACGGAGAGAAGCGATGGGCTTTGATTGATTGATTGATTGATTGTACCATCGTGTTTTTATACTTTGAAAAAAACATTGCTATAGTCTCATTTATTTTTAATTAACTTATAAACATATATTTAATCGTCTCGAAATCATATATTTTCTAGACAATGTAGGCCAGTTTTTCAATCCTCATAACTATAATTCCAGAATCCCACTATTAGCTTTGTCGCTCTTCTTTGTGTTCTTTCCAGCACTGTTATATCCCCTCTACGATAAGAACTCCACACCTGACCGCAGTTCTTCAATCTAGGTCCAATGAATGCTTTATACAGCTTGACATTCACTCCGTTGATCCTATGTTTAATAAAAAAATTTTTATCATACCTAACTTTGAAATTGCTATTTTTCTCTGCTACCTGAACTTGCCTACTCACACCTTACCTGTATGATCGATCTACTATAACCCCTAGATCCCTTTAATTGTATGTCTTCCGAATAGCATTATCTCCAATACTGTATTGATATTTCATTTTGAATCTACTCATGTGAATCACTGTTTTTGTGTTTACATTCAATTCCATCTTTTGCCGCTCATGACATTTTTTAATTTCATATAAATCCGACCCCATTTATATTCGTATATCAATAACAAAATTTGCTCCAACACTGAGCCATGGGCCACTGCAATTTTTACCTCACACCACTCAGAGTTCTTCTTATTTATGCTCACTCTTTACCTTCTTTCCGTTAACCAGTGGACTATCCGTTTGGAAACTTCGCTACCTATTACATGTGATTTAAACTTCAACAAAAAATCTTTCATAAGGTACTCTATCAAAGTTTAGTTTTCTTTCCACTTGTGCCGTTTAGCGTCGTGGGGAGCTTAAGTCGTATATCCTGCGCCAAGTGCGTTGCGTCGATCAATGTGAGCACTTGTCGTTGCACAATCACTCTAATGTCATCTATCCACCTACCTCGCGGCCGCCCCCTTGCCCTGTAGCCAGATCTACTAGCGTCGTAAGTCATCAGTGGAAGATGGTGAGTGTACATTCTCATGAGATGACCAAACCAACTTATTTGCTGCCTAGAAATGTATTCGGCACAAGACGTAGTACCGACCATGTCTCTCCTGGTAACACCGATGACTTTCCTCAAACCCTTCATTTCACAAGTCGAAATTCTGCTCTCGCACGCCCTTGACAGAGGCCATGTTTGGCACTGGTAGCACAGAATCGGCATAAATATACTGCTTATCAGCTGTTGCTTTGTTGGCAAACTAATGCTCGGGTGTCTAAGCAATGGGGACAGCTGATAAGTCACCGCAGATGCTCTCTGACACCGTGTCTCGATTTCCCTGTCGATCCTACCGTCTGCCGAAAAAATACTGCCCAAATACTTGAACTCATGGACCTGTTGAAGATCAATATCATTTAAACTTATCTTGAGTGGCCCAGGAGTTCTACTGACCATCATAGTTTCTGTTTTGTTCTCCCTAATTTGCATTTTGTATTTAGCACAGGTAGTCGCAAGCGCGTTCATGTGGTTTTGCAATTTGTTTTCATCGTCGTACAGCAAGCACTGATCATCTGCAAAGAGTAATTCGTGTATTGAGTTATGTTCTACTTCAGATGTCTCAATTTGACCAGTCTCTGATAAGATTATGTCCATGTAGATGTTAAACAACAGAGGAGAAAGCACACACCCTTGTCTCACGCCGGTAGTGTTTTCGAAAGCATCTGTGACACCATCAGTCGTTCTGACGACGTTTGTACTCGAACGATACAGTGCTCTGACATTATCAAGATGCTGGCCTTGTACACCGCAATCTCAACATCTTCCAAAGTTGAATCCTATCTACCCTATCAAACGCTTTTTCCTGATGAAAGCAACACATATATTTTCGTTGTATTCTATTGATCTTTCGCTTATTTGTCTTAAGGTGAACAAGACGTCCTCACAACCTAACAGAAGAAAGTATGGTGCTCAGCCGGTGAAATCCCGCCAGGCAGCGAGAGTGCCGGGCCCCACGCCTCGAAGGGGCCCACCTGATGCTACTGGTGGTCACCCACCCATGTGCTGTAGAGTCAAGGCACAAGGAGATGGGGCAAGAGCTATTGACCAAAAACGCAAGACCCTAAAAATACTACAGTTGAACGCGGAGGGAGTCCTAAACAAAAAGGTGTCCCTAACAAATTGCCTGTACGAAGGTAAGATAGACGTGGCATGTATCCAAGAATCGCACCTCAACAAAAACCACAAATTCTCAATCAGAGGATACAAGACCTTCCGTCTTGATAGAGAAGGTCACAAAGGAGGGGTTCTGATACTGACACGAAACTGCATACCAAGTAGCGCAGTATCTGTAAATCACACTGGGCAAGCAGAAATTGTAGGAGTCGACATAATGACACAGGAAACGAAAACCCGTATATTCAACCTGTATGGCCCACCCAACAAAGACCTGTCGCTCTCGAGTATGGAAATCAAGGACTCCAGCTGCCTAGTGGTTGGAGACTTCAACAGTCACTCGGAGAGATGAGGATATTCAGATACAGACAACAGAGGTGATGAAGTGGAAGACTGGGAGATAGACACACATCTCTATCTTATCAACAGGCCGGACGACAGATCTAACTTATATTCTAGAACATGGCATACCACTTCCACTCCAGACTTGGCCTTCTCCACGGGGAATATTCACCACAAAATAGATCGTCAGGTGCTCGACCAACTGGCAGGTAGCGACCACAGGTCAATCAGGCTATAAATTGATATGGAAGTAGGCGCCCAGGAAATAAAACCGCTCCCACGTTGGAACAAATACAGGTTGACGTCTGACAGCGTACGAAGAAGAAGAAGAAGAAGCAGAAGAAGAAGAAGAAGAAGAAGAAGAAGAAGAAGAAGAAGAAGAAGAAGAAGAAGAAGAAGAAGAAGAAGAAGAAGAAGAAGAAGAAGAAAAAGAACAAGACGTCCGTGTAGTTCATACCTTGGTGGAATCCAAATTGAGCTCTGGATAGTTGAAGTTCAACAATGTGTCTTATTCTATGTTCCATGATTTTGGCATACATTTTATCAGTGTGACTAGGTATTGATATGCCTCTGTACGTGTTACAGTTTTTGTTTTTTTTGTCGCACTTTTTCTTCCAAATTGGAACGATGCGATTATAGCTTGCTGCCAGTCATCTGTCTTTCCATGACGTTGTGAAGAGTCTATGTAGCCAGAGTAACCCTGTTACCCCACATGCATTAATCCCCTCTGTTGTCATGCTATCTTTGCCTGATAACTTATTTTTTGGGACTATTCTTTATAACTCTCTCCGTGTCTTGAATAATTATGTCAGGTTCAGTATGATCTGGATTGCATGGTAGAAAAACGGAATCTCCCGTGGAGGTAGTAGGGTTGAAAAGTTCTTGAAAGTATTCCTTCCACCGATCCCTTCTGCTTAGCTCATTAAATATAGGAAAGCCAAACTTGTCATTGATGGTTGTAGAAGGAATGAAACACTCGTCTCTAAATCGCATCGCCTTGACACTTTTGAAAAAGTCTCTAGAACGATTTTGACATATGGAAGTGAGTTGCTCGCCATAATGTTTTCAAGATTCTTCTCTGGTGTGTTTTATTGCCCTTTTGGCGTTTCGTCTTGCTGTCTGGTAGACGATGTAGTCATCTTGCTTTTTTGGAGGTCAACTAACTCTTGTAAGGTTTCTTTTTAGACAGTATAGCCGCCCTTACCACATCACTCCCCGAGGCTGTTCGCTTCTCATCTTTTCCGTGACGTAAATTCTTTGTTCCACAGTACTTATGAAGCGCAGTTGTCAAAGTTGCTTTAAAGAATCACTATTTATGTCCCTAGGTTCTTCTGTAAGTGCCCTAAAGACATTTGTAACTTGTCGACATACACTATTCAGAACAGCTTCTTCTCCTAATTTATGAAGGTTTGTTAACAAAATGGGTTTGACTGGCTTTGTGCTCTTCCTGTGTGGAAGTACTTGCGTCAGCACGACTGGTCTATGCTCAGTATTCATACAGATATTAGGAATAGCCCTAGAATCTGTTATGGTTCTTCTCTGCCTGTGTCTGATGGGAATAAAATCGATTTGAGACGCCATTTCCGTGTTGTTCCACCTGTACCACGTTTTGACTGCGCCGGTGCTGGAAGATGGTGTTTGTTATGATTAGCCCCTGCTCAATCCATAGGTTAATAAGTTCCTCTCCATTGTTGTTCTGTTCTAAAAAGGTGTCACCGTGGAACCCTAAGCAGCATTCTCAAGATGATCTTTTCTGTCCTGTTCTTCCATTAACGTCTCCCATTACAATCAAATCATCCGTGTAGCTAACGCCCGTTGATAGCGTCAGAAAGGCTCTGGAAAAATTCCATCCTGTCCTCCATTTTGCTGTTATCGTTACACGGGGCGTAGACCTGGATCAGTGTCGTGGTTTTTCCACACTCCGTCAATTGTAAGCGTATCAGTCGTTCACTGATGTATTCAGTGCTCGTAATGAAATTGGCCTTCTCAGGGTGAAGAAGAAAGTCAACACCATGCCTGGCTCTTTCTGTGATGTTGACACCACTCCATAACAGAACAAAACCGCCATGTACTTCCTTGATGTTCTGCCCTTTCTTTCTTCAATCTGAAATGTCGATGATCCCGACTCTAGCTTTAGTCATAAACTCCACCAACGCTGGTGTCTTTAAGGATCCCGACTCTAGCTTTAGTCATAAACTCCACCAACTCTGGTGTCTTTGAGGATCCCGACTCTAGCTTTAGTCATAAACTTCACCAACTCTGTTGTCTTTAAGGATCCCGACTCTAGCTTTAGTCATAAACTCCACCAACTCTGGTGTCTTTAAGGATCCCGACTCTAGATTTAGTCATAAACTCCACCAACTCTGGTGTCTTTAAGGATCCCGACTCTAGCTTTAGTCATAAACTCCACCAACTCTGGTTTCTTTGAGCCAAGGCCAGTAACATTCAATAACAAAAGTCGCTACTTTAGTCGTTCACCTAATTCGTGACCTTTTCGCCTCGCCCTGTTGCACTCCGTTGCGACTATCTTGATTTAGCTCCAATTTTGGTTTCAAAGTTTGAGCAATTAGGCTGTCGGCTTGCTAGGCCAGTCACTGCATCGGTTAGGCTGTTTCTGTGCTAGGTGGAGCCTAACCTATGCCTAGCGGTCAGCGTCACTTAGCCTGAGTCTTCAGTGTGGCGCTCGCTGGTCAGACCGAATCACGCTTTCTCCAATGTGCTGTTAACGATGGAGTTGAGTAAACACTATATTAGGATGTTCACACGGTCTCCAATGTTTTATCACTGGATTGGGTCGCTGTTTTTCTGGCCCCACGAGATCTGAAGGGACTGTGTGCACTGGTCGGTGGGATTACGTCACAGGGTAGCCGGAATATTAATTCAAAAGGCCGTGTCCGTCTCAGGATTATCGGAGGTGAAAACACCACAGAATGAACAAACCAACTAATACAAATGGAAAACACCACAGAATGAACAAACCAACTAATCCAAATGGAAAACACCACAGAATATACAGACCAACTAATCTAAATTGAAAACACCACAAAATGAACAAACCAACTAATCCAAATGGAAAACACCACAGAATGAACAAACCAACTAATATAAATGGAAAACATCAACTCCTTTCCGTGAACACAATGTAAGTCGTCAAAGAGTGTAACTACCAGTCAAATCCTTGTCCGGAGTCATCAATATTGAACTAAAACACTGAAGCAAAAATTAATCCTTTGACAAGTTGGGCGCTATTTTTGTTTGTTTGGGTAAATCTAGGTAAGTAACATTCTAAGGCTCCATTAAAACTATCATTTTGGCAACCGTCTCCATGAATGACAATAAATTTGTTTAGCACTATCTCCCTTTAGTAAGCACATGCTGACAATTTCTAATTATATTAAATTTGTCCCAGTGAATTACAATGTTTTATTTTATTATAGAATCAAAATTTTTCATTTAATGCTCGTTAAATTCATCAATCTATAATTTGTTGGATCTGATTTTTTTTCAATTTTTGAACAATGGGATCAGTGCTGCATTTTTCGAGGCCCCTGCATCAATCCTCTTCGCAAGTGGTTGAGAATATAATAAAGCTAATGGCTTTGCTATCATTTCTCTAATTTCAAACAGCAATTTTTTATGAATACCATGGTGACGCGGACATTTATCCACTTTCAACCACTCTTAATTGTTCAAACCCCATTTCTTCCGTAATACAGATTGATTTTAATCCCACTGTATCCTTCTTCTTCTTCTTCTTCTGCGTACACAGTCAGACAGTAACCATTATTTTCTCTAAAAAAGCGGCGGTCATCCTGAGACTCTCGCCACTACCATAGAGCTTGTCTTGCAGTTCCACTGGCAATGGCCACATCTGCTCTCTCTGATCCTCGTATGTCGGGCAGTTCTGCAGCAGATGTTCAGTGGTCATTTTACCAGTACCGCACGGGCATTCGTCGGTACACCCTATCTTCAATTTGTTGAATAGGTGGTACCTCAGTCTGTTGTGGCCAGTGCGAAGTCTGAAGACAACGACCTGCTCTCTTCAATCCCACTGTATCCATTTCCTTTTGGAACATATATATGCGCTCTGGGATCTTGGAGCAGTATTTATTTGTGTAGACTGCCAAAATACTGATTGAGTAGATTAGCAGCATTCGTATTCTGACTTATTGTTTTTCCTCTGCTTTCTCTGCTTTCATTCCCTGTTGATTTCTTACATAAGAAAAAAAGCTCTGGCTTTCAGCCTTGATCTGTTGAGCAAGTTTATTTAAGTGTTTTTGCTGATCTATTGACTTTATGAGCTATTTAACTTAGCTTCTACATACTGGTTTAGAAGACTCTGTAGAGTCTGTATACAACCAGTTTCATTTACATTAACTTGCTCTAAGAGCTATGCGCATCCAATGTATTCTTAAATGCATGAATTGTCCCTACCTCCACTACTTCCTGGGGCAATGCATTCCAAGCATTCACCACTCTCTGACTAATAAAATATTTTATAATATCTAATCTGGACCTTTCTTCAGTTAATTTGTAGCTATGCCCGCTTGTTCTTGTAGGTGGTTATATTTTGAAAAACTTGTTATATTCTAATTTATCTGTTCCTTTGATTATCTTATAAACCTGGATTAAGTCATCTCAAATTCTTATCTTTTCTAGACACTGTAGGCCGGTTTATCTGAGTCTTTTCTCATAACTGTAATTCTGCTTGTCCAAATTTAAAAAATATATTTCTTTCGATTTTCCTGCCTCTCTGCTATTTTTGTCATGCTTTATTTTCAGCTCTTTTGCATTTAACTATCGATCTAGTTACTCATTTTTTTTAAAATTTTGGTGGGTTTGCCTTCCTTTACGGAAAAATCCCTCTTTCAAGACTCTCTAGAATTGATTGTTTTTAACCTACCCCCCCCCCCCCTCCCCCCGCCCTTTTCTTCAACATTTTTCCACTGACAATATTATTCTAGTTTATGTGGCTCGCTGCTTCTTTCATCTTTTTAACAGCTTTCTGAGAATAATCGTATGTTCTTATACAGATGTTTTCTTTCCTTCTTTCTATAAGATCATAAACTTATGATCTTATATTAACTTTAGCCAAATAGTTCTCCAACGGTTAGAATTTGTAATCAAATGTTCTTCTGTAAGTAGACCGTCACAGATCATTCTTCCTCTTAAATTAAATTAATTCAATGCTGTTGTTATATTACGCAACAGACATGACTGCTATGAAAGTCCCTTCTTTACGTTTACTTTTGTCGTGCATCTGGCACACCTTGTAGAATATATTTTTTTTTAACCAACATGTTGTTTACATCATTATACTGTTGGAAAATCTTGCGCAAAGGTCAAGGGATGTCCAAGGTTTGCAAGCTGTAAGGAACAGCTGCCAGCTAACTTGGTGTGTAGGCTGAGACACGTTGAAGAAATACCAGAGGGTATTTCCATTAACCTTTTCATCCTGCTAAAAAATCGTTATACACGTCTGTACCTGCTGCTCGATGCGCGGATACTATCATATGAACTACTCGACCAGCACATATTCAATGATCGTCTTCACGAGCAGATGTGGAAAATTGAAGAGAATAGTTCAGATCTGTAAAAATAGAGGCTCTAATAGCATTTGAATTTATCTGAAGAAAAATTTCTTTTTATAGTGCAGTCGTGAGCTAAATAGAAATAATGTGGAATAATTCGACATATTGAATATGATCAACAAAACGTTACATTACATTTGCTGCAGACACAATAGTGTTTGAAGATGACAGACAGTACAGAAATTGACTTGAATAAATGAGAACTGTGAACTGGTTGTAACGATCACAAAGAATCACGAGGAATAACGATCGTGTTTGCAGCGATCAACCTTAAGGGTTCCAGATGATGACATTTGAAGAGAAATTTAAGAAGAGACGAAGTAATAATACATGCTTCGTCAAATGTTAATATACTTTTGTAAAGCAATCATGAGAAAAGGAAAAACTGACTAAAAACATAAAATAATCAAAACAACATAGCCCTGCACATTTCCCCATCACTCTTTCAAATGGATGAATTAAAAATACACAGTTAAAGCTCTTTAAGCAGAAAACGTAGCAATAACATCACACCAACAGTCGTGTTGAATGTTTCAATAATAAAACAAAATAAAACCGATTAAATCGCAAGTTAGAAAAAGCAGATAAACAATCCATTTAACGATTTGTGAACAGTCTCTGCCCTCTCTTGTTGAGCTCATATAACTGAGCAGCGCGTTTTCATTGTCTGCCTGACAACATGTGACATGGAAATATATGACCAGCGAGACGCGTGCATTCAGCACACAAAGAGCGATTCACACACGCATTATCACTCTTCGTGCTTTTTCTAGACATTATTTGCGCTTTCTTACTTCAATTATAGTTTCCAGAATTAACAGATCTTGCTGACAGTGGAAGATATAGTTCAACAGATATGGAAAACCAATGAAAATGAAAGTCAACAAATGATTGAAATCGTGAGAAAGTTATAGCAACCCATAAAAACATGTAACTAGTACAAAGTTACCATCCGTTTTACAGTTTCAAAATATAATGTTTTGTGACATAGAAATTGAACACAGAACCTAACAATTGATTACATCTGTATCAAACATTTTAAGTACATGCAATTGAGAGTTCACATGTTCTCACATAATCAGTGCAACGTAATGGAGGCGAAACAAGTATATATCCTGAAAATGAATCTGGTGTTGTTGTTGTTGCTGTTATTTTTAGAAGTCGATTACAACATATATAAAAAATAGGTAAGTGACCGCATCAGAACAAAAATAAAACGACACATACGATACGGCCATAATGCCTTCGTCAGGCACAATTTACAAATAAAAACAAACAAATCACAACACAAAACAAGATATCGTGTAAAATGGGGGTTTCAGCTGGCAGCCATAACAGGAAGTGGTCAGGAAAGGCCTTATGTCTGTAATGTAGTTATATTTTTGTCTGAGCCATTACCTATATATTTGTTATGCTGGTACGGTCTCTGGAGCATTACCTATGTAGATTTTGTCCTAGTATGGCCACTAAGTCATTACCTGTATATGTTTTTGTCCTGGTGTGGTCATTTAGCCATTACCTGTACATGTTTTTTGGACAAAAGACCACCCTGGCCACATAGATGCCTACCATCAACTCTCCAGGAGAGACCAGGTGATAATTCTCCGGCTACGCACAGGTCACAACAGACTTAGATGCCCTCTGTACAACAAGTTCAAGATTGGCACTACAGACCTTTGTGCATGCGGCACAACCCCCATGAAAGCAGAACATATTTTGCAGTCATGTCCACTGTATACCGACAAAAGAAGTAGCATTTGACAACAGCCAGTGTCCTTCCACAAGAAGCGCTACAGAAGCGTACAGAGCCTTGAGTCGACTGCTGCCTTCGTTAGAGTCATTGAAGTTGAGGTCTGAAGATGAACGAGGATATTTGTTTTTGTGCTTGTCCAGTCTTTGAGCCATTACCTATATATGTTTTATCGACATTTGACCTTCACTACCGTTTAAGCTTCAATCTATCTGTTGATAGAAGCTACTCCTACTAAGTTAGTTTACCTCTTGTAAGTAGAAGAATGTTGTCCGTTGAACGGAGTGTGTTTACAGCTTGACTGTGGTAGTTGCACCTTTCAATCCTACACATTAGACTTCAGCAGGCATTTCTAGGCAACGGGCTAGCCTTTTCGTCTTCGATTCCCTCTCCTTTGCCAGCCAGGGCCAGCGAACCAGAGCTGCTAAGACCCACTTTGACCTTGTTGTTACTCTTCGCTGCCATAACTCTGGTAAATATGAGCGCACAAAGAAATTAAAGATTGAAAGGTTAGTGTAACCTTGCTGCAATATACCAATACAAAGCTTGCTGCTCACACTAGAGCAGTTGTAGATGTGAGCAAAGTGTTGAAAAATGAAGTAAATTGTGGTCTTTGTATATTAAAGTAAGTATCAAGCTGATAGTATCGTTAACAGAATGAACTATTCGTGCTAACGTGATAAGCGACACTTCCGAAAATTACATAAGACAATTAAAGCAATGTATTTTATTGACAGTTTGTATAAAAAATTACAGATATGATATAATCAAACCAAAAAAAGTGCAGCCTTGGATAATTAATTAACATTCATTTTAAAGCTCGCTATATTGACGTAGCTCATAGTGGTACCCGTAGTTGTATATTTATTTTTAGTCCAAAACAGGAGGGTTGCGAAATGGGTCTTCCGCAACAAAGAACCAAGACTCAACCGCAAAATATCCAGGCTACCCTGCTGCAGATTAGTACCTGGCTTACAGTTGAGCAAGACGTCGGATGCAGCTGCCCCCGTCATGCCGCCCTCCCCCACCTCTTAACAAAGAGACAAAGCTGGATGCTGGTTATTTAAATTCTGATTGGATCAAGGAGTCATTTCCCAACGGTACAAACCTTAAAAATGTTTAAACATTTGCAAACGAACTGTTTCTCTTCTCTTGTCATTCAGAACTGGTTGTCACGAAATTCGCAGCACATTCATGGGCACACAGTAAAGGTAATAATGTAACGTTATACCTCGACAATTAAACACTGTGGCAGTGAAAACAGTCAACGATTAAACAGATAAATACAGCTCTGTGAATAGAAGGTTGTGAAAACATGCAATCACCAATACTTGAAGGGCATAGAAAGATTGCTTCCAATTTAAGAGGCCATTGTCTTTTTCCGGGAGATGTGGTCGCTAGTTGAGCCTACATGTCATTGGTCAACTCTGACAACAAGACGACATTACAGAAGGACACTTCGGAGTATTTACCAAATACGTGTTCGATTACACGAGAATTCAGACATGATTCACGTTCGATTACACGAGAGTTCAGACATGATTCACGTTCTATTACACGAGAGTTCAGACATGAAAATTCAGACACGAGAGTTCGGACATCATTCACTTTCCCCTTTGATTCTCAATTGTGTTGATGTTGCCCACAATTTACTAAAATTGAGGTAACGGAACAATTAATCTTTCTCGTTTTTCATGGCAAAAGGTACGGGTTTGACCTAACTGTTAATGAGTACCTAAGAAAATGCACAGAGGAAGAAATTTGTCTCACCCCCACCTCACACAAACTGTGGCTTGCTTTAGTCTGTAACACTTCATTCTCGACGACATATCGACTATAATGAATATACTTACTAAATAATTCATGTATGTACGGTAAGCTTCTACCAGCCGTGGCTTGTTAACATTAAGCTTAACCTAATCTATTTTATGGGAAGTTCACTTGGATAGAAATTGAGCGTGCGTGAGTGTCTTTGTAGGTGTGTATATAGGTTGAGGAGGGGGGGGGGGGCGATAATGCTTTGTTGTGAGTTTTCCTTGGTATCTGAATTGCTTAAAGAATTATTATCGTTTCTGTTTCAATAACTTTGCGTCTGATAAGTGTCTTTTTTTTGTTTTAACAATTTTATATTTCTTGGAGGCGTATACCTCACAGTACGATACAACTTCCAAATTGTCACCTTTATTCTGGAAATTGGTCAGAATTCCAAAAATAAATACACAAGCATAACCTTCTCAGTTAATGGTTCAACCTGGAATTTCTTAGCAGAAGATAAAGAAGAATATTTGCCATTGCATTGAAGCCCGCTTTGATTCGGGTTGATAGTGATTCACCCATGATTCGTCCACAGTAAGATTCATCATGTCTTCTCCTTCGTCTGCATACAGACAGAAATGCTGCAAGGAAAGGTCCATTTTTTCATTCTGTGTTCGTCAGTCACGTGTCTGTGAATTCACGTGAGCACACTTTCCGGAAATGTAATCAATCATGCATTATGCTGAACGGTAAACTATGCGAACACACTAATGCAGTTGCTACACTTTCAATTGTTACTCGAATTGTCGGCTAAATCGTCTGCCCCACCTGTCGACAGGTGCTTCTGTTACAATCTAAAGAAGACTACAAGACCGGGCTTCATCAGCAATTTTGGAGCGTCTTAGAATAAATAAATCGACCCAGTTATGCACCTCTTTATGCGACAAACACTTCTCGCCGTAAACCTGATTAATTTCCTTATGAATATCCTTTGCAGAAAGTTCGTTTCCCCCAAAATACACCACACAATATCACGTTGTTCTTTGATTATACACTCTGCGCACATGTATGCGAAACCTAGCGTCTGCTACTTATAGTAATCACAAAGCTGGGTGTTGCTTCCACCGAATGATAGAAACGACCAACCACATTTATCAGCTATCCCATATCAGTGAATGACCTACTCATTGACTTAGTATCCTGTGTTGATGTTCTAAACTATTTGTTCTGAGTTATTCTAACTTGATGATGATTCTTTAGTAGAGTCATACTGTAGCTTTGCGTATATCCAGAAGAGTACTGAAGAGGATGAACCTGAGCTCTCATTGGTGTAGCGCATTGCCCCACTTCTCTGTAAATTATGGACATCATTGTGTCGATCTCCATCTCGTTGGTCAGACTGCTTTGATACAGTCAGTTTCCAGGAGTGCGACAAAGACATGAAGCACATTAAGGGGCCCCAAAACTAACGGAAGGTGAAATATACTGATCAAGACGTCAAAACAGGTTGTGTCACTTCAGTCCGGCAAACTAAGTGGAGATTAACGGTACTGTCATTTGTACTACAGCCCGTAGGGCTCCTTAAGAAGAGCGACCATAACACACACTACCAAAGAAACGAAGTAGTTACGAGTGGCTTCGGACAACAATAACAACAGACATCAACGCTACAGACGAGTTCAGCCACAAAGTAAATACTTAATATGCAATCAGTTCACTTCCTCTGGGCTCTCAAATCATCACCATCATCACCAATGGGGTCCCATTTGCTGTAGACCATGCGCGTAGCGCGCTGCGACTTATGTCCAGCTTCGTCTCCTGTATTTCGACATTGTTTGCTATGACTGTAAAGGGCGATCTGTGAGTGACAGTCCCTGCCCACAGATCGTATAACCATGCTGAGGAGCCTGTCTTGCCTGGTGTGTCACCGATTTCTACAGTCTTTCTATTTTCTCTGCAGCCAGAGGACCTCTACGAGCATCGGAAGCCACTATGCCCCTTCCAACTGACTCTTTAAACAGCTCGATCCTGAGCAATCGTTTCTGAGCCTTAATGGGATATCTTATGACTTCATGTCATTCTTGCATACGTCCTTGGATCACAGTATGGACTGTCGATTCTTCTAGTTTCAATTTCGAGCTATTCACAGAGGATATCCTTTGGCAGCCTCTCTTATATTCCGTGCAGCAAACATGTTCTAACCATCGAATGAATCGTTAGCTCAGCCAGCGAGTACATGTAGTGAGTGCTTGCTCGCTACAAAATCACATTATATGATACTCTCTTTTGACACCCAACCCTAAATAGGCATCGAAGGCACATCGTGTGGAAGCTGTTGGAGCCGCCGCCCTGCTAAGTGTAAGTGCTCCAAGTCTTGGTTCCATACTTGAGAGTGACAAGAACAAATGTCTGATAGATTCTCAAATAATCGCTTCCATAAACGTGGAACATGTATATGAATTCGAGATAAAGTAACAATAACAGTACAATGTTTAAAAAAACAATTACTACTTCAAAGATTAACTGAAAGTTTGTATTAGGTTACTAACAAGTTTATTCCTTTAAAACTTCCGTGACCTTCATTCAACGATTAAAGATAGTTAACAGCAATCGCGTTAATTATGTTAATCAACCAAGAGTTTCAAGCAGCAATAACTAACATCATTCATTTCGTGCAGCATGACTAACGTTGTGTAGCAAGTGCAATATGCGAATAAAATGCATTCTTCATTGTACTGGTAATTCACCTCTGATGTGACTGGAATCATGCTTTCCTAAAAACGTGTTACAGTACGCCGAATGCAGTATAGTATCAATGCAATGCTTCAACTGATTGAGCGACGGGAAAGTTAAGTTTCGTCCAAATTGTCAGTTGGTATTCAGCAAGCTAACATATAATGGTGACATGCTGAAAGTCTCAGTGGGAGAGAACCGGACACATGTCAGTGGGGCTGGACGTAAAGAGAAGGCGCTGGCGATAGATGGGACACACTTTACAGAAAACAGCTGATAGTGTAACAGGGTTAACGTATTCTCTATCAAATCTTCCTTATCTCTATCTCTCCTTAACTCACTCGTAATTTAACTACTAACAATTCTTTAACACAAGTAAATTAAAGCACAATTTAATCATCGAGTACCATACAGAGAAATCAAGAACAGTATCAGAAATCAGTATATACACCAATGGAGAGAAGACAGAAACATTAGCAGTACGCTAGACCCAATTCACCAACTCAAAAGAAATCAACAAACTACCTTATTTCACCTGAGAACTGGACACTGCAAACTACTAGAACATCTTTACCGACTGTAGATCTCAAACACCGATGAGTGCCCCTGTGGAACAGGATGCTAGAACCCAGAGCATATTCTACATGAATGCCCAATCTATAGGGAAATGAAATGCCAGACCTGGCCAGAGGGTACGGTGCTGAGACAAAAGCTGTGGGGCAGCCGCTCTGACCTGGTGAAGACTACAGACTTCATCATGGCGACTTGCCTGCACATATAGCATGACCAGAAGATCCTGAACGCAAAGAAGGAAGAAAGAATTTTTACAAGTAAAACAACATACACATCAAATCAAATCACTAGCTCATTGATCACATTATATTGTTCATCAATTATTAATGAATTCGTATGTCTCGCAAGAGGTTGGTTATCATCACTTCTCTATCTGGCTATGATTTCTTCTAAAGGTTCGTGCAAGTAGCACAGGTCTTACTCTAGTACTAAACTTTACCCAGGGTTCTCATCACGTGGTCGGAATCTAGCAATTGTTCTATTCACTGTCTGTCTCTGTGATATAAAGGATGTCTATCTACAATTTCCCAGTCCTCATCTATCTGTCCTCGCTCGTCTGATGGCCACCTCTCAGCTTACACAACGTGGATGTCTACTGGACCTTTAGTATCGTCCCATAGTAAGGCAGATTACTGGGCCTATTGTCTCGTCTCACGTAACGCAGATGTCTACTGGACCTCTTTTCTCGTCTCAACATCAGGCAATCGGCGACTGCATCTGTGCTCTGACTGCAACTGTGCTCGTGTCATTGACAGACGACAGTGGTTGTATTACTGTGGATGTCAGGACGAGGAAACCCACAAATCACAACGGGTTGTCAGGGACGACAGCTTCGTGTTGCAGCAACATTTCTCCGTCTGACGAGTATGAAGTCAGGTCACGAGAGCAAGATGCTAGCGACGACGTCTCGAACAAAACATCACACACAGACAGATTCTTACATGTGTGTGGTCTCTCGTTGCCTTTCAGTGTTGGTCTGCTTCGGTGGCTTCTAATTCTATGACTCTACTATTGTCACTCACTGGCTAAGTTCTGTGGTTTTATCTAGCTACTCGTTCTTGACTAATGTGCTAGCTACTACACCGCCCGGTAGGACACCCTTGTTTGCGGCTTCTGATCTACCCCCTGTTGTTGTTGCTGTTGCTGCTTAGATGTTTATATTAGTTTCTACTGGCGGAGGTGCGCCCATTCCACCCCAGACCGTAGTCTATTGGGCGATAACAGGGTGTATAAACCAGTGCTTGGATGCATGTGTGCGTCTGTATGTACCTATGGTAGGTTTGTGCGCCCTCAGAAGCAAGCCCAACCAAAGTGCAATGGAAGGGCCTCACCCTGAGGGCGCGTGTGAAAGTCCCCTGATATGTCTCCCACAGCTTATATGCTGAGCTCCCCCGCTTTAGTCAATGACTTCTACTTTCTTGAGTTCATTTCCCAACAAACTTTATTTGAACTCGCGTGTCCCAGAGAAAGGCTGCATTGTTTTGCACACTACTGAATGACCTCTGGGTCACTTGAATTTCCAGTTCAATCCGTGGGAACGCGACCTATTTTGGCTGGACAGCCCCAACTTGCATTGTTTGAGAGTTGAAGACAATGCTCCGTTCAATGAACTGAAGCTCTCGGGCCGGGTTCGCAAGTTATGTGTGGGTACCACCAATGGTATTTTCAGGGCTTCCCTGGCGTTGGCTCGTTGGACCTTTGTAACTCTGTTACAATAGCATTACAAGATAGTCTCTGTTATGAGATCCTCAGGGCAACAGAAGTAGGGGCAGACCTAAACACTCATGGAGAAGAGAAGTCGAGACAAGCCTAAACACGACATGAAAGTCTTGACAGAGTGAAAAATGGTGGCGCATGACAGGAAGACTTGGCGAGTATTTGTTGAGGACTTATGCTCTGCCAGAAGCTGCAGGGTTTTGGTTGATTGATTGACCAAAGTCTCATGAAAAAAGATAAGTAAGACGCAAAGTTCATTAGATAAAGAGCTTACGTCCCAATACTTGAACGAAAAAACCAAATCTTGCTTTATAGCCAGGACATTAAAATAAAAATGTTTATGCCACAGCAGCCGTAAAAACATGTGCATGTATATGTTAATAATACTTTGTACATCGCGGTCGATATGACGTCAGCATTATCATCTTTCATTCTACACACTCTAGACTGTGGGTACATACGTGACTGAGCAGCCAATGCGAGCTCAAGAAAGTTCTATCGCATGATTGGCAAACATTGTATGTAGATACGTCTTAGTATTCCTTCTAATCTTCATTGTTATTTGTTATCCGACGTCTATCCTGGGCTGCTTGCACACGGAGGATCTCGCTGACTGAAATACCATTTATGGTTTTTCCCAGGTGGTAGTGTTTATTTGACAGCGCTTAAGTGACTCCTTCATGTTATCCTTAAATCGCCTATTTGGCCGTCCGTGTGATCGCATTCCCTAACTAGTCTCAAACATGTTGGAGCTTCTCTGTGAGCCGCGAGAGCCTAAGCTTTCAGCTAGGTGGCGATCATATCATAGTTGAAATTTCTGCAATCGTGCATGAATGCTGCGCCTGGATCATCATCAGCTTCATGTAGCATGTCCTTTCAAGAACATCGCTCCCGTCACCGTCTGTCTGAAAGAAACTCTTTCCGTTGCCAAAACTTCAGCCTCCGCCACAGTCATAGACATTCCTGAGTATCTTGGTACCATCGTCTTCTTGGTTTACCCCTGCCTCTTTTGCCTGGCACTATTCCCTCCATCCCCGTTCTCTCAATACCATTGTGTCTCTTGATGTGACCAAAGTATTTACATTTTCTGACCAAAATGGAATATATAAGCTAGTTCTCCTCTATGTTCAACTCTTGCCAAATGTCTATATTTGTCTTTTTCTTCGTCCGTGGTATTCTGTGGATCTTTCTGTAACATTTTGACTCGAAGGATTCGATTCTGTGTCTAGACGTTTTGGTAATCGTCCATGATTCGCAGCTAAATGTTACCACAGGAAAAAACACAGGCCCTCAAGACTCACTTTTGTAGTTTTGTTGGTGCTTTGCCATAATTTCTTCAGGCTGTTCGGGCGCCTGGATATTACTTCATTTTCTGTAATATGATAAATCAGTCAATCAATCAATCACAGACCATCGCTCCTCTCTGTACATAGGCCATTGAACGCATTTTGTCAGCATACAAGGTCCTGAACTACTCTTTCTGCCTCTCTCCAGGTTTGACCATATAGTGACCATGTAATCGTAATTCTCTCTCACATATTTTTCTCTTTGTTTTTTTTTGTTTACTTCTCTTTCTCTTCTCCTGGAGATTCCATGTGAGAACCTGCCTAGCTATTTTGGGCGGGATCTTCTCCGGTGTATGTGCTGTTCAGCCTCATTTTCTTTTCTGAACTTGCTATTTCCGTGTCTGTTGCACCGTTCCAACAGTTCTTCATTCCACATCATGGGTTATCACTTTATGCCCACTATCCCTCATAGGCATCTGTTAACGAAGGACTGAAGTCTTTCTCGTTTTGAATGTTTCGACTCCATTCAACAACACCGTTATGACACGTGCGTTGAGAATTACAACTTTTGGTAGTAATCTAGATTTCTCAGGATCTCAATATGTTGTTTAGTGTCCGGAATGCCATCCTTGACTTTCCATGTCTGGTCTTTACAACTGCATAGGTACTCCCTGACGTGTCAGTTGTGCTGCCCGGATAGGCAAAGGTATTCACCTGTTCCAGCATCTCTTGCTCCGGCATGATCAGTTTTACTTTGATGTGGTTGATAAATTTGCTTGACCGATTGAAAAAGCATCCACAAAACTTTTACTCATCCAGCAGCTCTCTACTTTGGGGGGTGGGGTGGGCAATGGAAATGGGTAAGGGAAGAGAGGGACAGATCTTTTTTCACTATACCAACTATATATTGGATATGTCGGCTCAATTATAGATTATTTGCTCCCCTTTCAAGTCATTGTAAACGAAAGCTTCTTACAACATGTCAACAGAGTACAAAACTATTCTCTGCGGTTCAAACGCTGCGCCATAAAAACAATGCCGAAAGATGAATGTAAAATCGACACCAACATCGAACCTCTAAACTAAGGGAGAGAACGCTCAGTTATGGAAACACGTGAAAGATACTTGAGAATGGAAACGTTTGGAACCAAAATGACATCAGTGTCGCCATCAAGATACAAGTGTATCGTGCTGTGGTGTTATCCACTCTGCTGCATGCCTGTAAGGCATGGACAGTGTATAGCAGACATACCAGACAGCACAATCGTTTTCACTTGAGCTGTCTGCGTAAGTGTGGCAGCGCTGGCTTGCTGACGTACCGTAGCAGATGGTGAAAAAGAGGTCTGCACTAATTATATTCTCACTTCACTCGACTCAAACAAATTAACTTAAACACTAATTGAAATAAAACACAGTACAGTGAAACTTTATTACTAACCGTTCACAAATTACTCGCCAATCTTCACTCAAAACAAAACCTGTCTGGGTGTAAGTAATTATGAACTTAACTTTAGATAGGCTATATTAAAATAAACTTGATTACGAACTGCAACTTGATTGACGAACTAAAACTTGATTGACGAACTGTTTGTGGATTGCCACAGAATGGATGATTCATGTTTGTTCTTAAGCTCAAGGTGATTCGTCCGTGGCATGTTCCCCTCGTACACGGTGGCTCAAAGTGATCGTTCAAGAGCTCCCTATCTAGTAACTAGATTTCTTGAGTGAACTTCTGCTAAACGCTTGACTTCAAATATATCTCTAGTAGTGACTAGATTTCTTGAGTGAACTTCTGCTAAACGCTTGACTTCAAATATATCTCTGGTAGTGACTAGATTTCTTGAGTGAACTTCTGCTAAACGCTTGACTTCAAATATATCTCTAGTAGTGACTAGATTTCTTGAGTGAACTTCTGCTAAATGCTTGACTTCAAATATATCTCTAGTAGTGACTCAAGTTCTGGAGAGAACTTCTTGTAAACTTGAATTCAAATACATCTCTAGTAGTGACTAGATTTCTTGAAAGAACATCTGCTAAACGCTTGACTTCAAATACATCTCTAGTAGTGACTAGATTTTTTGAGAGAGCTTCTGCTAAACGCTTGACTTCAAATACATCTCTAGTAGTGACTAGATTTCTTGAAAGAACATCTGCTAAACGCTTGACTTCAAATACATCTCTAGTAGTGACTAGATTTTTTGAGAGAGCTTCTGCTAAACGCTTGAAGAAGGTGTAATGAAAATGGCTACACCATGTGGTTCCTTCGTGGCGCACGTCTATATATATATTGCTAACACTTTTGAAATTCGAAACAGACTATTCTACATCACTATCCCATCACTAATGACCTGGCCTTGTTAGGCTGCTGGGCATCTGTACTTGAACTAACGTGGTCTGGTTAAAGGTTCCTCACTTCTTTCTCTCTGCCAATATATCGACGTCCGAGCCTAGCCGGTCCTCTCAACTGCTTTCTCGAGACTTCGTCTGTAGACTGTCTGTTTCGGGATCTCATTGCTCCCTATATACGGCTTTTCCCAGATCACGTGGTCCGTTAACGACTCGGGTTTTCTGATCTCGTTCTTTGCATGCGATGGGCAGAGAATATTTTTATTATTACTTGAGAATGAATACAACAGTAGCGAGTAAGAAACCGATACAACATTGGCACCAAAAGCATAGAAAGAAAATCGTTCCTAAAAAATGCACAAGACCATAGCATATGTAGCAGTGTAGTCTTAGTTTACTTATCTTAACAGTTACAACATATATCTAAACAACAACACGACTTCGACACAGTAAAACACAGTAAACACTAAAACTATCGTTAACCATGAAGAAAAAAATAACATCATTTATTTGACCAGCATATTTGTAGAACAATATGAATCAAACGAGAATAACTAGTACACTAATATAATATACTAGACTAACACAGAGGATCCAAGCAAGTGCTTTTGGTGTTTTTCTGTTTACACCCAGGTTCTAAGTTTATATCTGCAATACACAAATCAAAAACTCTAATACTATTCAGTTACAACTTAATTATTCTAGAAAAGTCGCTGTCCTCTGTCATTCCTCTGTCCGTCGTCTAGGTGGGGATGAATCTGTCGATCATGGTCCGGGCTGACTGTGCGAGACCAAGAGACTTCAGGATATTATCCCAGGATTCATGAAGAACCCTTTTGCAACGACACATTCACTACGGGATTTGTATCCCAGGATTCACGAAGAACCCTTTTGCAACGACAAATTCACTACGGGATTTGTATCCCAGGATTAAGGAAGAACCCCTTTTGCAACGACCAAGAGACTTTGGAATTGTATCTCAGGATTCAGGAATAACCCCTTTTTTGCAACGACCTGGTTTCAACAGACAAAAGGCTTTGATCGTAGAAGGGCCAATATTCTCCAATAGACACCAATGCAATGGTCCTGAGAACAATCGGACTGCCTTCTAGATCAATCTCAATTCGTGCCGAGACTGATCTTCTCACTCGCATGTGATCAGATCTCTATCGCATATGGTTTACATGATGTCCACCAGTCGCATAAGACTCTCAAGTGCATGATGGGATAATCACATCGTAATCGCTTTTTCTCTCTACGAATAAATCTAAAATTTCTCTATGCATCGCCATTTGTAGATTCTTTTCTTAGCTCTAGAAACGCATATGACTGTCTGGTGGTCCTCCCCAGTTGACTAATTTGGTCCCGGCTAATCTTGAATCCCATTGGTTGAAATATCCACAGGTCAATTTCTCGTAAAATGTGACAGCCTGCTGTGTCAGTTCCCCTCGTTAGGGCAGCCACTACCACTATTGTCTGATACCAGAATGGTCAATCCAACACCCACCCTCAAAACTAGCCAAGTTTTCCCTTATCGTGAAAATTTACCTCTCGCTTTTCTTGTCGACCTAGTGTTGACACCGGCGATTGACCCTGGAGTGACCTGGGCTCGTTTGCCAGTATTCAGCCAACTTTTGATTACCAGAGAATACAGTCGCCAGCCCAATCTCCCCTGCCCTAAACACGCATGCTCCACAGAGAACTATAACTGTCATACATTAAACATCACCTACTATATATGGTAGAAGGCTTATGGCAGCCATGAATGACAAACCACATTGCATGCAGACGACTACTCGCACAGTAAGAACTACTCTCTGACCCCTCTGCAGATAGGAACACCCTACTATCTTTGCTGAAAATTGCAGCAGTGGCAACTATATACTCAAATCCACAAAACGTCCCCCATGTGTGCACAGAAGGAACTGCCACAAAAGCTGGATATGGCGCAGTAATTGAATACCTTCAACTGCACCAAGAAGACCACGCCTACATCTACGGCACTTGCGAAGAAACTTGATCCAGCTACAATACAGAAACAATCTTTCTTTTTTTTTTATTTGCTTTTTGTCCTGCTTGCGCCTTTTAGTGCCAGACTATACTACTTCTGTTATTTCTGCAATCCATCTTTTGCGTAGTCCGCCATTGACTTTGAATCCATTGTATATGTGTAGCATTGCTTACTGAGGGATACTATCTGGTGTTTGACGTCTCATGAACCATATGGTTGGCTGTCTCTTGATGAGGTCTAACGCTGGTGTTGTACCTTCTTGTCTCCTAATATCTTAGTTTCTGATTCTATCCATCCGTGTTATTCTAAACATTCTGCGCAAGCATTTCATCTCTGTTATTAATATGTTTATTTTATCTTTGTTTGGTTATGTCCAATTCTGGCACTGATTGCACAATGTGGTTAGGGATATTGTGTTGTAAAGCGTTCTTGTTGTGTCCATTGGCACACGCTTACATAGTAACCTTGGGGCAGTTGCCCAATGATTTGACTTGCTTTATTACATCTGTTTTGAATTTCCGTGTCGTATGTCATCTGCTGAGATTATATTACCCAGGTACGTGGCATTTTTTGCCACGTAAAAGCAGAAGAAGAAGAAGAAGAAGAAGAAGAAGAAGAAGAAGAAGAAGAAGAAATGTAGATAGACATAAAAAAAGTTGGTCACATTTCGTGGAAAGAAAAAACAAACAAGTAAAGAAATCATGAAGATATTTGGCATACGTAGGGAAATACTTAAGGACAACAATTAAGCAGATCAAATATTTTGGACATAAAAAGAGATTGAAACGCTACTGAAAAAATACTGTAGGGAACGGTTGAAAGCGGGCCTGCAAGGGAACGACAGCGCTATAAGTGGGAGAGCAGCATCAAGAGAGAGACTTATAACTGTCCGTTGAGAGTACCATCAAGGCAAGAAACAAAGGATATTGGAGATTCACTGCAGCCAACCTTTGATGCGGAGATGGCGCTTGATATCCTCAAATGGGGAAAGGAGTCTAACGTTTGGTCATGCATAACATACTGACCAAGACCCCCATCTCCTTTCCACGTAGTTCTCCTTTAACGGGCCATTTTATGGCAATCTGGCGATCGAGGCAGGATATCGGCGTGATCCCTGTAGTAATGTGAGGCACGCAGATAAACTCAAGCATAGAGCACCCGCATGGTGGACCTTGGTCAACTTTCACCAACAAGCTCTGAAAGTGAGGAAAGCTACAGCAGCCCACCACCTAACGATCTTTTCAGGACGCACAAACAAGTTGTTATTGAATGCCCACAATGAGTAAGATTACTCTTTTGTGCGCCATGAAAAAGGTTGTCAAGTTGCGGGTTGCGGTAGCTTAACTCACATCTCGAGCGTACTGATGATGGTGAACCAAGGTCCTCTAGGCGGCTGCGCTATGCTTGGCTTCATCTGCGTGTCTTTGACAACTACGGGATCACGCTGATCCCCACCCTGTTATTCGGGCTACCATAAAAACATCATGTTTCCAGGAAGAGAGCTACGAGGAAGTCGAAGTGGAGGTCTTAACCAGTATGTTTTGCCTGACCCTGGCTAACATGTCTGATCAGTATGTTTTGCCTGACCCTCACCATTGCCTATTTTGTATCTCGAGTTGGCTGTGCCATGACTAACAATACTAACATCTATGATGTATGTTGTGCCTGACCCTGACTAACATCTATGACCAGTATGTTTTGATTAACCCTGATTAACCTCTATGACCAGTATGTTTTGCTTAACCCTGACTAATATCTATGACCAGTATATTTTGTCTGACCCTCACTAACATTAAGGACCAGTATATTTTGCCTGACCCTTACTAACATCTATGACCAGAATGTTTTGACTGACCAAACGTTAATCCGTTATCCAAACACAGCAGTACAAACTTACTCATTGTGGACACATCATCAAAATTCAAGATTTGTTGTTTTGGCATTGTGGGCCTGGAGAAGACGAAAATCTGGCGATGCAGTGATGGCTATCCTCGCTCAAGTTGTTCGGGCGATCAGAGTCCACAGAGCCAAGTTATTTTATTCACGACACTACTCAGCTATGTCCAGTTTTCTAATCGGCGATCCAAAATATGCATGGCTCAAAGATCTTGGCCTATCAGCAGCGAAAAATAGTGGTGTTTATCATGGAAAGTGGTGTGGTTCAGGAGAGGTATATGTAGCAAATTATTATTTTTGAATTATTGAGACTTGGAGTTGGACTAGTCTCTAAAATTAGCATTTAAAAAATGTAATTCATTCATTGAATTGATTGAAGTTACTAGTTTAGAAATGTAAATGCGACAGTGCAATTAAGTTGATTCAGAACTGATGAATAAAAATAAACAGTTTTCAATCAATGAAAGGCTTTCTCAGCTCCCTGTCCAGTTCTCATGTCAAGGCGATTCATATCAGTGAGTAACTGAGTCAACTCGAGCACTCTCGTTTCCCTTTGTTTTGGTCTACCTCTATCTCTCTTACCTTTGGGATTCCAGAACAGAGACTTCTTCAGCTGGTTTTCTTAATATGTGTGTTGTGTCCAATCAATCATCAAATTCAATGCCTACACCTCCTCCTGACAAAAAAGTCACAATGACAATCACATGAGATGATGTTAATTTTATTATTGTAACTTTTCTTTTGTTGATTCTATAAGTTCTCCAATACTTAAAAAGCTGTCTCCTTTTGTAATCTTATTTTTATATATTTATCTGAACCTCCTACTTTGTCTATGTTTGCTAATAAATATTTAATCAGTATAGGTAGTCTATTATTATTGAGTATTATATAATTATTAGTATTGGATAGCAGCACACAAAGAACATGACATGATTCAGATTAGTCAAGTTAGTGGTCTTCTATAAGTGGGTATCTGATTGAGTTACTGAAAACCAATCGCTTATACTACTTATGTAGAATTGGAAGAAAAAAAACATTGAGTAAGCGGGAATGATTTTACACTTGTGCTAATATTAATAATAATTTTCATAGAGAAAAATTAAGTTGAAAATACATTTTTTTTAATGTAGTGTTTGAATAAAGATCAAGAAAGACATCCTAGTATGTGGTGGGCTTTCAGGTTAGAAATACAGCTGGACAATGCTGTAGATAAGTTATAAAGGAATGGAGTAGAGGGTGTGTGTAGGTTTTATTGTTATAGGTGTTTTTAAGGAGGAGGGGTGGGGGCAGGGTGGCTTGAGATATTGTCACCCTCACTCCAGTTGGCCATTAGGATATTTTAAAACAAATGTAAATATCATAACTATGATTTAAATGTATTACTACCTCCATTGTTTTTCATTCAGAGGATTCTCGCCTCATTATTCTAGTATAATATGAGTCTGCATCTAGAGAACCTGAGATCTGTAAAATGAAGGGATATCCAATTGTACATAGGAATATAAATGTTTGTTTAACTTCACTTCATTATACTAGTTTAGAATACAACCAGTTTATTCCACTCCACGGATACTGAAAATACTGTGAGCAACCAATCTTATTTTTTAATGCTTGAACCAGCTCTGCTTCCACTACATTCTGCGGCAATGCATTCCAAGATTCATCAAAGAATATTACAGGATTTAAACATTGTAGAAAAAGAATTTCTTACTTTAGGAAGACAATCTCAGTTTAATTTTCTGGCTTGTCAATAGGGCATCCATGTTCCTTCTTAAACAATTAACAGCAAGATAGTAATTCTATTAAATGAAGTGCGACCTGTGGTAGCACTGTGTTGTGTAGGGTGGCATGTCAATTCACGTTAATCTTGATAAAAATGTCAAACAACTGAAGTATCTTGCTGTGATTATATAAAAAAATATTAATTAATAGTAATATTTGTAAGTATAACAACGATAGAATGAAAAAGGGGCTGTAAAAAGATAGCAGAGATAACATTGAGAAAGGAAATGATCATAAACCCAAAAACCATGGGTAAAAACTGAAATTGGTAGCAAAATGGAGAAGAGGTGCAAATGGAAGAACAGTAATTCAGATCAAGGTACTGTTAAGTATAAGAATAAATAGATGTGATAAGAGGAAATAGACAATTTTGAAAGAACAGGGAAATGCAATCAAGTATGTAGGAAAGTAAAACAATCCTTTAATAAATATTAAGGTAAAGCAATCCTAGATACTGATTATAAGCATGGGAATTCAATAATAGACTCAGAGAGCAAAAAGAAGAGATGGAGAGAATATGTTATGGATGAGGATTGGAACCTGTATTCATTTAAGTAACCCTTAAATGACATGCCATTGATAGAAGAGAAATTACCTATAACCAGAGAAGAATTTTATAAAGCATTTGATTCAATCCCAAACATCAAAGCACCTATGATAGATAAGATACAAATCGAGCTATTCAAAACAACAGGAGAGACGTTACAAAATTTACTTTCTAGTCATGTAACTGATATTTACAATAATGGACTATGGCCAAATGAACACATCAATAATAATTCCTTTGCCTAAAATCATGAATGCAACAATATGTAGGCAATTCCAAACTATAAGTTTAATGTCAAACACATCTAAAACTCTATTAAAGATAATTAAGGAGAGATTCAATGACAATATAGATGAAGTGCTAAAAGATACCAGCATGAATTTTGCAAGGCCAGAGGTATACAGAATGTTGTCAGATCATTGCGGTTTCTCACAGAAAGAATGGATGACTAAGGTTGCACACTAATTGTCAGCTTCATTAACTACGAGAAAACCTTGAATCAAGTCCCCTGGAACAAATTCTTAAGATTTTGCAATATTTAGGTACTGGGAGAACAATTGTTAGGTTATCTATCATTTGTATGCCAATAGCATCAGACCAAATGGCAAGGACAGGATCTAGAACACAAATACTTGGGCGTAAAGTTGGAAAGCACGCTGTCCTATGCCGCACATTGCCAGGAGACAAAACATAAAATACATGCTAGAAATAGTATCATATAAAAACTTACTGCCACAACATGGTGAGCATAGTCAGATGTCTTCAGAACATCAGCACTCACTCTGTGTTTCTCTGTAGCTGAGTACGCCCCATCAGTCTGAAAGAACTCTGCACACGTCAAGCATATAGAAACAGCAATCAATGAGACAGGCTGTTTAGTTACTAGATGCCTAAAACCTATATCAACTGAAAAAATGTACCCCATAATCAACATAGCGTCACTAGACATACGAAGAACTGTCTCGTCAGTATAGAAAAAGAGAAATATGTAAGTGACCCAAGACATTCTGTGTTCGGACATCATGTGCAGTGCGCAAGATGAAGTTTCTTACAATCAACCCAGCCCCCTACAGACTAGTCCAGGAAAACGATGCATCGGAAGTTGGAAACAGCTGACAGGTCCTCTTGATCGAATTACGGAACGAACCTGCGCCTGGACATCTTCTGCCATACGCAACACGGAAGTCACTAAATAAACTTCGAACTGGTGTATCACGATACAGGAAAAACCTGAAAAGATGGAGACACGGGATGATGAAACATGCGAATGTGGAGTAACACAAAACCAGGACCATCTGATGATCTGGCCAAACCTTCCGGAGAATTGTAGCATGGATGATCTACTCAGGGACAGGGTAATCCACGTGGCTGAATACTGGAAGAATGAAGTGTGAAGTAAGACCTAGGACATGCAAAGTAATGTATTTGTATGAAAATCGTGAGGTAATTATATCAGTCAAAGAATTACTAACAGACCGTACGACAGGACTGCTTGCTTTCACCGAGTCTTTCACACATTCTCTGATGATGATGCAAAAAGTTGTTGGTAGTTGTAACAGAGGAATTAATGGTATGACAATTTATGCTATCAAATTTCCTGATCATCAAACTATAGTAAGAGGATCAGTAGCAGCATTACAAAAGATAATTTAAAATATTAACAGCACAGCCAAAGAGTTTGACGTGAAAATAAAAACATTGATGACAAAGACTATGGCCAAGTATAGGCAAATAAATATATGCAGAAATATTAGAAGTGGTGCAGGTTTACATATTTAGGGCAAACCATAACAAAAAATGGCATTGAGAGAAAATTAAAACTTGCCAACCTCAAAGAACATCGATTAAACTAAAGAAAAGTCGCTACTGATATCTGGCCAGTTGCACTACATGGAACTGACACATGGACTTTAACAAAGAAAGATGAAAAGAGCTTGGAAGCATATGGAATGGAATGCTACCATAGAATGGAATGAGTGAGTTGGACAGAAATAAAATCAAATGACAATGTTTACACTGAGGTAGACTCACAGAGACAAAATTTTTTAAATAATACAAAAACGAAAATTAGGCTGGCTGGCACATCGTATGCGACGTGGTCTACTACAGAAGATACTACAAGTGAAAAGAGGAAGGGGTGACCAGACTCACCTTTATATCTCAGGCATCAGGGTATAAACTTATGCTGAAATGAGAAGAACTGCAGAAGACAGGAAGCATCGGGGTACGAACCTATGCTGAAATGAATTTAGCACCAGAGGACAACCTTACAACCAGTCTCAGAACTGACCAACCAGATGATGATGTTAATGTGTTGCTGTGGACCATTTGCAGCATTCCAAGCATGCTGTAAAAGATGACTACAGTTGGCTGTGCATTGGGCTAGCAACCTCGTCATGTAACACAAATGAGTGTAGAAACGAACACTGTATGAATGCAAAGAGTGCTTCAGCTTTTTTGAATGGAGCTTCAAGGGCCACAAAAAAAGTGTATTTGTGTATTTTTAATCATCATTTAAAAAAAAGGAAAATTGACAGTATAAAATATAATGAATAAAATCATTCAGGATTATGTCAGTTTGGTCTTATGTGTATTGCATAAATCATTTCCCATGTAGCTGTAACATTTCTTTCCCCTGTTTTACAGAGTATTGTGTCTTTATGTCCAGCCAATAACAAGCCAATTGCGGAAGTCACAACAGTATGTACAATATCAACCTTTGTCGTTTACACTTTTAAATATAATTGTTTAATACATAAGGGTCGTGGTAATCATAAGTTAGGGATTTGATACTTGAGGACCATAGTAAGTAGGCAAACATTTGATTTGTATTTCATTCAGTGTCAAATAGCGCATTCAATGAACTATTTGTATTTGACCTAATAGTACCATGCTATAAAATACGAATAGGTCAAAGAAGGGCGTAAGGATTTTTTTATTCAAAAGAGTTTGATAACTTTCAGTTTAATTCTCTCCAACACACAGTTTCTGGCAGTGAGTACTTTTATCTCATGTCAAGAGTTGCATCAGCTGACTAGACAGGATAAGTAGCCAACCAGTTAAAATAAAACATGTAAATAACATCTGTGTTAGTCCTCACATTGTGACTTGTATTGATTTACATCTTGCCTTGATGCTTTGCTTTACTTGTTAGTGACTGACCATGTTTAAGAAATGCACACATCAGACAGACATCCTAAGTGAACGTTTCTTCGGTGCTACCATGACACATTTTCATACAACAGATGTCATCTTTTGGCAGAGAATGTTGAGAAACTCACATTTAACAGAAATTAATGCATGTTTCAAACAACAATGACATTTGAACTGAATTTTAAAAAACTGGTTAGTGATTAGTTGGTAGCATTAAATAGTTTGAAGATATTTGCCCCATTTCTGTAACGTAAAAAGTTTTTGCTAATTACCTTACAATCATAAGTAATGTCAGTAGACATATTGAACACAACTTTTTATGTCACATGTTTTCTCAATCCATATTCATATCTGATTGAATACTTAAAACCCTCTATTTGTCTTTAAACTGAATAGTAAAAACCCCTATTTGTGTTTTTCAACTGAATGGTAAAATCCCCTATTTGGTGCATCCTTAAAGGTTATTGTAAGTTGATTATTTGACACTTAAGAGTCCTGACTGTCATAAGTTACTTAGGATATTACAATTTACTGTCAGCTTTGTAGTGTAAAATTGCTGCCAACATAGATTGTTTTTTATTTGCTATTACAGGTGATTAGGAATATAATTATGGTACCTGTCACATTTGAGAAAAGTATAATATCTACTTTCTTGAACTACTACCTGGTGTTCATTGTCAGTTTATTTTAATGGTTGTTTTGCACATTTCTGAATAAATAAATGCAGGCGTCTACTTTGTACAGTAATATTATTTTATGGTAACTCCAAATTTCCTTGTCTTGATGCCTGTTGATCCTTATTTATAACTGTAGTAGTTGAATGTTAGTATGAGTTGAGGAAGGTATAAACAGCAAAGCGGGGAACTGGCCACCCCACCTCACATAGGCTTCTGCTATTTTCTAAGAGCTATTTTTATCCCTGACATTAATTGTTGCCATTGTGCCCACCTTTACCGTACGTAGTAAATAATGTTGTCTTGAATTAGTCCTTCCATTATTTGGAATTATTGCAAAATGTTATTGTTCCTACTGGAAATTCTCATTGGCTGGTGCTCATGCTGTCTGAAAACTGTTTTTGTTTGCAAGTTAGAATTCAAATATATCCTTATAAATCAAGTTAGTTACCACTTGATACATTTATCTCATTGATCAGAATGACTCATTTTATTTGTATTTTCCAATTTGGTGCACTCCAATTAGGGAACCTCATCTGATTATGAAGAAGCAGTGCAAGCAGCAAGGGCTGCTTGGGAACAGTGGGCAGATGTAAGTATTTTCTGTGACAGAAGTTAAACCTTTTTGAAGGATAATTTATCAGTGAGACAACTGCAGTGGTGGCTCATTTCTTCCTAGTGCAGAAACAAAAATGATGGATAGTTCCCCTTACTGGGCTTACTAGTATAACATGTTCCTCGCAGGCACACCTTATGTTACTTTCTCTCAAGACTAAAGAATAAGAAAGTAACTTATTACTATAACACATTTGTATATGAGCATTAATCTCGTTCTCCGTGTTTAAACAAAAATTATATAGACGCAATAAGTCCAATTCTTTAGATGAAAGTTGCTGTAGTGGAGAGTTTGTCAAGTTTCCCAAAAAGCTATGTGATTTGAGCGTTTGTTCAGTTAGTAGTTGCAATTTTATCTATTTGTATTAAGTGGACTTCAAGTGACTCATGCCTTTATTAGTTGTATTTTTGATGTCACGATGTTAAACTGTCCAGAATCATTTCTAATTGTCTTCCTGCATCTCTTTTTGCTATCAAATTAGTCTTGTGTCAGATTGTTTTCTAACTTTCCTCTTCTCATAACATGACCACAACTGACTTGTGTAATGTATTGTCAGGTGCTGTCCACCTTCCTGACAATCTTCACCAGTCTATTTACTAAACGCATGTGGCACTTTTAGGGTTAGTTCAAACCTGCGTGCAGTGTTTTTTGTGTGAAGTTAATACGGTTCAAAAGTGTTGATTCTATCTCTATCCCAACAAGTTTTAACAACTCTGTATGCCAAATAGTACTTTCTTTTGGTGTGTGAAAGGTGCTACTCACAGTGTCTTATGTATTTCTCTATTAATCCCTCTTTGTTACCAGTCTCTCTTTTCTGTGTCACGGTCAAAGTCTGAAGCAGTCTTGTATTGACTACCCATGTGTGATCCTAATGTGTGCTCATTTGTCTTTTCAAATAAGAAATCTTTTCTGGGGGTCTTGACATCCAAATTTCTTGACATGGAAAAAGGACAACTTTAAATATTCACAACACTTTCAAATGTCTACCTATTGAAAACAACAACATTAATTGACAGCCGGCTATCTTTTAGGTTATTTTGAAACTTTAAATTCTGAAAATTAATGGACAGTGTAACGGGTGTGTTGGAAGTCGCCATTGGTTGACTCAGGAATAAATTGAAGTTTTGTGCAAGGATGCGACTGGTCAAAAGTAGCTGTAAAGAGTTTTTAAAAATACTATTACATATGTGTTTTGTATATTATTTACTACAAGTGTGTTGGTTAAGAAGGATTTATTTTATCTTCAATTCATTTGTTTAATTTGAACGTCCTCATCAAATTCACAATTTTTTCCCTATTATAGATTCCAGCACCTCAGAGAGGAGAGATTGTCCGACAGATTGGAGATGCTTTCAGAGTGAAAAAACATCTCCTTGGAAAATTAGTAAGTTTGTGTTGATTACATTTAGTTAACTCTGTTTGGAGGGCACTCTGTCTTCTGTTTATATTGTCAAAGAAGTAAAGTAGAAATGCATATTAATAACATGAATTTTGTTGTCTGGTCTTCAGCTTCTTCTTCTTCTGCGTTCTTTCTCAATCTCCCGCTACCAAGCCCTGAACAGGGCTTTGCAAGTAGTAGGATGAAGTCCAGAGAACGGAATGCTTTGTGTCACTAGTTTACAGCTTGACTGATATTTCCACCTTTTTGTCAAACACATTCGTTTTCAGCAGTAGGTCTTTGGCAATCATAAAAATAAGCACATTTATTACCAAAAAATGGAATTCCAACTTATTAAAGCTAGCTTCTTGGCCATGCAAACATTTTATTTTAATAGATAAATACTGTGAAAACATGTAAAAAAAAATAATTTTTTTACATATTTCTTATGGAAATCATTTATATTTTTATATATATATATATATAAGCAAATTGGTGTTGAAATGAGATATATTCTTGGTAAATGTAAATAATATCTGTTGTCAATGCTGGATATTTTCAGATTTCACTGGAGATGGGAAAGATTTTGCCAGAGGGAGAAGGTGAGGTGCAGGAGTATATTGACGTCTGTGACTATGCAGTTGGGTTGTCCCGAATGTTTGCTGGGCACATTTTTCCTTCTGAGCGTGAGTTCTTTTACTGTATTTGTGTTCAATTAAAAATGTTATAAATAGGGAGAACAAAATTAGGAAACAATTATTGTCCTTTCCTTCTAGTTATTCTGAAACCTGATAACAGCTTCTCTCAGTTGCCCCAAAGTTAATTTTGGGGGAGCTATGAAGTTTGTGCTCTGTCATTGATGCATTCAGCAGTGAAAGTGACTGAGCACATGTGACAACACAGAAATCAGATGCTGCCTGAGCTGCCTTCATTGACATCATAGATGCTGCATTATTTAAAATACAAATGTGCAGAGCATGTGGTGCGTATTCCTGGCAACAGATGGTCACGAAAAGTGATGTCCTGGTGGCCCTACAACTTTAAGCGTCCACACAGAGGTTCACCAATAAGAAGTAAAACCCTTGGTCCAACATGGTACTCCAGGGCAAGAGACTGCACTGAGTTTAAACAACATTTGGCTGCCTAGCGTCGGGCACTTCCTTTGTCTGATTGAATGCCAGGATTACAGAGCACATATGGTTAGCGGGAAGAAGGCAGAGAGTGGGCATAAATAATAAGTACTCTGAGTGGTGTGAAGTGAAAAGTGGTGTGCCACAGGGCTCGGTTTTGGGACCAATTTTGTTCTTGATATATATAAATGATTTGGACATTGATATGGGATCCATGATTGCAAAATTTGCTGATGACACAAAACTATACAGTAGTGTCTCATCTAAAGCGGAAGTGGATATATTAAGGTTGGATTTAGATAAAATTCGAGAATGGTCTGTAAGCCGACAATTGGAGTTTAATGTAGATAAATGTACAGTCATGCACATGGAACATAATTACAGAATGGGAGAGAACAATATTAGAAAGATAGATAAGGAAAGGGACCTAGGGGTTATAATAGATCATACAGGAAAGGTGAGTGAGCAAGTTAAGGTAGCAGTGAAAAAGGCAAATGCAATGTTAGGTATGATAAAAATAAATATTAAACATAGGAGCAAGGAAGTGATAGTCAAACTGTATAAAGCTTTAGTTAGACCTAGATTGGAGTACTGTGTACAGGTGTGGAGTCCTTATCATAGAGAGGATATAAACATGCTGGAAAGAATACAAAAAAGAGCGACAAAGATGATAGTGGGATTCCAGAATTACAGTTATGAGGAAAGACTCAGAAAAACGGGCCTACAGTGTCTCGAAGAAAGAAGAATTCGTGGTGACTTAATACAGGTTTATAAGATGATCAGAGGAATCGATAAATTAGACTATAACAAGTTTTTTAAAATACAGCCACCTACAATAACACGAGGGCATAGCTACAAGCTGACTAAAGAGAGGTCCAGATTAGATATTAGGAAATATTTTTTTAGTCAGAGAGTGGTGTCTGCTTGGAATGCATTGCCAGGGGAGGTAGTGGAGGCAGGGACAGTTAATGCATTTAAGAATAAACTGGATGCGCATAGCTTTAAGAGCAAGGTGATGTAAATGTAACTGGTTGTATACAGACTCTGCAGGGTCTTCTGAACCAGTATAAAGACGTTAAGTTAAGTGATATGGAGATGCTTGCTCAGGTGCAATGCAGTTGGTTGTGTGAGCCATTTTCATAATCTTTTCATCCTAAAACCTTCAGGTGCTGTGCCATAGTAGCTGATAATACCTTTTTTTTGTCTCTAATACTGTTCAGCAAATCTGTTATTGACTTCTCTTCCATGAACAATGTCAAGCTATCCAGTGTCTTCACTCTTTATTAGAAAATATTCCTGTTGTCACTGTATGTTTGTTTTATATAGTTCAGTTCAAGTGCCATCTCCACACTGAAGGTCGGCTACAGTGAATCTCCAGTGTACTCTACCTCTTGCCATAATAGTGCAATTTGACAGGCTTTTCTCAGTCCATCTCCTGATGTTATCCACCCACTTACAACATTGTCTGCCTCTTGAACGGCTGCCTTCATAAGATCAGGTGGTTCCATAACAGACACTGCTATCTGGTATGAAGTGTTCAAGACTTCATTGTACTAGGCCTCAGCATTTGATGAGATGAGGTGTTACCTTTTCTTACCTGTGTTAATTGGAGCTTGTTGAGAAACAGGATCACATTCAGTACACTTTACCACTCTGCTACTTGGACATATAGAACTGATAAATATTCAAACATTCAACCGGATGACACAGCAATTTTATTTGAAGAAAAAAAGAGTTAATTTTGGACGTATAACTGTAAAGACTAATAAGAATGTCCAGAGGAAGTCAGCCCACACATCAATAACAATAAGATCATTCCATTTAGCTGATGAGATAAAGGATCATTAGACCACACAGAGACGGCAGAACAAATAATAAGAGAATGACAGTGATAAAACATAGTGGACAGGTTGACATGGATACACAGCAACAGTAGAATTAACAAGTATCACTAGAAATATGAATTTGGGAACAAACATGATGACCAGTAATTTAAATGGCACTGGTACAATAAAGAAGTTAGAGGTTTAGTGTTTGGATTCACCTCATTCTCTCGTTTGTATCTTTAGCTGCCTATATGTTCTGCGTTTGTCCTGAAAAGACCATTTTGTTACATTGTACCGTAGATTACAGCGAGGCTGCGATATCTATACCTTTTAGCCTGACACCGCTGATTTCAGTGTGACACTTTTTTGGAGCTGGGTTTGCCTAACTCTTTGATCTCTATTCACACCAAGATACACAGGTACAGTCTGTTTATGTGTTATTCTTGTTATCTGACCATGATCCCTACCTTGTTCTGTTCCCAAGGTTCTGGACACCTGTTGATGGAACAGTGGAATCCATTAGGTCTTATAGGAGTGATCACAGCTTTCAACTTCCCATGTGCTGTCTATGGTTGGAACTCTGCAATTGCTATGGTGTGTGGTAATGTTATGCTATGGTAAGTCAGTAATAGCCAGATAATGGGCAGTCTTTCACTAGCAACCGTTTCTCTCCACAAATTTATGTTCCTGATGTTTTGTTTGTCACTTCATCTGATGACATTGCTTATGTTGTGTTGCTTAGCAGTTTGCATGTTTTTAGTTTCGTCTTCTTATATGTCCATTAACACCTGTCTTTTATTCCTGTTTGTTAGTTGTTTTATATAGCGGACATGCGACTGAAACTTCTGTTGTAAACACAAAATATAAATTTGCAATGGAATTAATTAATTTTTTAATTGAATTGAAAACTAGCATAAACTTTTAATTCATAACTTAGTTAATCATCGGAACCTTACCTTCCAGTTTTCTGTGGAGCACATGTCTTCAACAAAATACACCAAGTACTCCTGTTCAGCCCATTTATTCCAGTCCTCTCCAATTATCCTTTTCATTTCTGTCTTAAGTGCTCTTCTGCATCTCTGTCATGTCTGTGTTGAGTGCTCTACTTCATTTCTTTCATGTCTGTTTTGAGTGCTCTTCTTCGTGTCTGTCTTGAGTGCTCTACTTCTTCTCTTTCATGTCTGTCTTGGGTGCTGTACTTCTTCTGTGTTTTGGTCTGCCTCTTGCCATGGAGATTTCAGACCAAAAACTGCCATGTCACTCTCTCTCTCAGCTGGTTTTCTTAATGTGTGAGTTATCCAATGCCATTGTCTTTTTCCTCATCTCTTTTTAAGCTGTTTGTCTGGCTATTTCCAACAGTTCCACATTAGTGATTTCACACAATTTCATGCCTTCCATGCTACACAAGTAGACATTTATAAATATCTGTATCTTTTTGGCTAATTTGCTCTGTTATTTGATGATGAAAATTCTTAACAAACCTACATATTTGTTTGTTTGTTGACAACACAGGAAAGGTGCACCAACAACACCTCTTGTTAGCATTGCTGTGACCAGGTAAGTCAAATAAGCTGGTTCAGTTCATTTATGTTATCTGTGGAGAGAATGCAGAAACAATCTAGATATTGAAATATTCTGAGCAAATTGTTGTCATTGAAATTAGTTCTTTTATCATACTAAGACACTCCTGTCATACAGCAATGACCATGTAAGTAAACATTCTTATTGAAAACCACAGCATGTTTTGCAGAAGAATGTTCCGAATCCAATTGAAGATAAGTGAGAATGTTTTAATGTGAGCATGTCAATGGGGATCATTCCTCATATCTTCAACATGATATGAGAAGAGAGTGTTAGGGAACACTGACAATAAGCACAATTGTCAGAAAAAGAGACAATGGATAATGTTGGACTGCTTAGCTTGAAATAAAAGGGTCAACAGAATTGATAAACAGCATAAGGGATAATATGCTGTGAAGATCAATGATTGCCAGAGTGATGAAACTGATAAGGGGCATTTTTACACAATTAGATGCAATCTTTCTCATGGCTATGGACTGGGTGATACAGCAAATAACAGACTGCATGAAAATGGGAATATAATGAACATGTGATAAACATCTGAAGACCTTGATTTTGTAGATGATATAAATTCTGTTTCATAAACAGCAAAACATACAAAGTGTGTGACTAAAAGTATCAGATCCAGATCTCATAAACAAAATTCTTTACTGCATTCACCTTATAGCATTGCCAGTGGTAATAGCAAACATAGATCTGTGTCAGAGAACACAAAACCAACCAATAAAGTTGATGATAGGGGAGAGAAAGTAGAGTTTGATAAGACACACTCTCAGAAAGAAACCTGGCAATATAACCAGACATGTGCTGGATTGGAACCTAACAGAAAGAGAGGTAAGTCGGGAGACCATAAAACACCAAGTGAAGAAGAGGAGAGAGTACAGAATAAGAACAAATGGAGAGCATCTGTTGTAGCCCTTTGTTCCAAGGGAAAATATCAGATCAATGATGATGATCTGCAGAGCATTCACAAATTACACTTTGTGAACAGATAAACTTTTGCTGGTCCATTTCTTATTGGGCCCAAAAAGTAGCTAAGAATAGTAACACGGAAGCCTGCCAGACATGTCATCATAAGAGACTATCAAGGAGGGTTTGGCATGTGGCCCACTACCCCATCCAGTAGAAACTATATGTCACAAGAAATCTTTGTATATTCTTTATGTTTGAGCACTAGACCACTTGACATTGATATTAAAGAGTTTTTGTCAAACTTTAAATGTCAGAATCAATATTTGAAGTCCATTATTTCTTTTGCTATTAGAATAACCAAATCTGGCGAACAGTTCAGAGTTGATGTATATGTCATAAAAAATGGCACCCGATGAGCACTACTTAGGCCTTTATGAATACTTTAACCTTAAAGCCTTACATTCCTACTTACTTAGTCATGCCTCTTCTACCCTTGGATGATATGGTATAGTTTTGTTGCACAGCCTTAATTCTTCTGTTATATTGTCTGGTTTTGGAGAACACTGGTTAACAGTTCATATTATTTGATTACCATATGCTCGACTAGCTTTGAATTTAAAAGGGTCTTACCCATAAAGCAATGGGGTGGGCAAATCTATTGATCTTCTAATCTTGCAAGTTGTCATGCCATTTAATCTTTGAAGTGTTTTTCTCTGGTATTTGGACCCTCTCCCACCTGGGAGCAACATGTTGATGTAAATTATAAATATATAAATTATTGAGCATTCGCGACTAACCTCTTTATATGATAAAACAGCCGTTATATGTCAGTTTTATTTTTTTTTAAGCGTTGTCCTTAACAATATTGAATGTTGTCTGTTGTCAAAAAACTGTTTTTCTGTTGAATGTTGTCAGCGATGATTTGATGAATACTTGTTATCTTCTCTTTTACATGGTTAGAGTGGCTGCTGGAATAGTCATTAAAACTATTTCTCTGTTTTAATACATTAGTTTCTTCTTTAGAGAATCTCTGCTTTTTTTCTGTTTGTGTCTTAAGTGCTCATTGGAGTTCCTTATATGGAGTCAGTTTACAAATTATTTTTGTTTTTTTTAAAGAATAATTAGTGAAGTCCTTGAGAAAAACAAGATTCCTGGAGCAGTGTGTTCTTTGGTCACAGGAGGAGCAGACATTGGGTAAAGTCAGAAAACAATGTCTAAATTATTGTGAGTGAAAGGTTTTGTTTTGAGAAGTTTGACAGAACATGGCAAATATGTTTAATTACTTTGGTGTAGCAGTGCTGGACATTTAAGAAAACAGCATATAATTCACATGTTTGAGACTATTAGCGTGTAGGGTAGGTTTATGTGGCGTTACATACCAAATATATGTATGGGGGGGGGGGGGGCAGATAAACTGTTAGAGGTTAAACGGGGTATGGTAAAAGATATACATGCAACTATAATCACATACAAATGTAGACGGTTAGAAAAAAGACAATTGGAAAGATAAGGAATGGAATAGAGAAGATAATGGCTCTGGTTTTCTGAATATGATTCAAGCACACAGCTATGAATCGCTGGCTGCTGTCAGCTTATTCACTGCGCTGCATCTACGGCCACAGACATAGGTTCAAACCCTAGCAAGAGCCTATGTTGGAAATATTGGTAGTGAAATAAAAACCTTAGGTGTTGTTTACTGCCATAGTAAATATTTTTATATATTCTTCATTTTTATGCGAACCACAGCAGTGGAAAAACCTTGAAACTATATACTGTTATATATTATTTGCTAATTTTTTTTTATGTATTGGGCAGGATTATGTTAATTTATTTGTAGCATTTGTTGAAAATTATTTGCGACAGCTTCACTCCAATTCTTGTGTTATCTGTGATATTAGAGAATTAACATATCATTCATTGTTTGGTAGAAAACTTACATGAGATTTCAGCATGGAATGTGTAATGTTCTGAAAGAATAATATCATCATCTGTTGTTTATTGTTCACAGAACATTAATGGCTAGAGATGAACGGGTCAACCTTGTGTCTTTCACAGGCAGCACACCAGTAAGTGCTATATTGTATGTTCTGTGTTAAAATGTCATGAGTGTAGAAGAGAATCAGAAGTCATCACAAGGCATGTTATTTGATTTAATCTATTATTTTAAGTTCTTTAATTTGCTCTGTTAATTTTATTTATTTTGTAAAATGTATTTTTATCATTCAAAATTAATTGTTGGAAATTTGTAGTTGAAAAGTGCCTAAAATTATTGATTAACGTTGTTGTTTTTTATAATCTTGTCAAAACTAGTTTTCTGTTGGAATAAGCATCTCATATTTTTGTCTTTAATTTGATTAAAAAAATTGTTAATGTTTATATTTGTTTATTTATTTACATTATTCCTTCATTTCTGTTTTGCATTGTATTAATGTCTCATTCAGGTTGGACACAAAGTTTCTTTGATGGTCCAGGAGCGATTTGGTAAGGGATCATTTATAATATGAGAAGTTTTTGAATAACAGTGCTGATGAATTTTCTGGTTTTTGATGTGTTAAGATAGTATATGTTACAGTTATCAGTGAAGTTCATGTACAATAAAATCAGCAAGTGCCTAATTATTTTAGAAATAGATGTAAAAATAAGATGTATGCTTTCACGAGACAACTTCAAACTACATAGTAATGCAGTTGTAAAATGTTCAAAGAAATTGGTGCAAGAAGTTTAACTAGCTAAAATAATAGGACCAAAATCAGTAACTAGCATTACTCAAACCATGTGATGATAGGACCAAGATCAGTAACTAGCATTACTCAAACCATGTGATGATAGGACCAAGATCAGTAACTAGCATTACTCAAACCATGTGATGATAGGACCAAGATCAGTAACTAGCATTACTCAAACCATGTGATGATAGGACCAAGATCAATAACTAGCATTACTCAAACCATGTGATGATAGGACCAACATCAGTAACTAGCATTACTCAAACCATGTGATGATAGGACCAAGATCAGTAACTAGCATTACTCAAACCATGTGATGATAGCAACAAATGAATGTTATCCACAGAAACTGATATGTTTCATGAACGGAGCAAATGATTAAATCTAAAAATTTTCTTAACATAAACATTGGTCATTATAAACATGAAACTCAGATTAAATGAGAGATGAGAAAATAAAAGACTTGCATCAGGTGAAGAATATCAGGTACCATTGAACTCTTAAAGCTGGATTCAAAGGTTATTATGTGTTTAGTATTCAGAAGTTAGAGAATTTATGTTGTTTATATTTGTTACAGGTAAATTCCTTCTTGAGCTTGGAGGAAATAATGCTATTCTTGGTAAGTTAAAATGTGTACACAGACAAAATTGTGAAAATAAAATCAGTTTTTAGAAACTTCGATTAACTAGCATTGTTATTAGTTGTTGTATACAGTTCTGTAAATGTATTTACATAGAACATGTGCTTGCACTAGAGCAGCCATTTCACAATCCTCTTTAGTCATCATTTATGGCATGCATATTTCTCCTCTCCAGTAAGGGCCCAGGTGACTGTGGGGCTGATATAGTTTAGTCAATTTTTATTATTTACATTCAATAGTGTCTCCTACAGTTGAAATATTCCACTATCTCTCCCTTCATTTTATGAGTTTTGTTGCTGCTATTTGACACAGTAAATGAAGATGCTGACATTGATATGGTTGTACGATCTGCATTGTTTGCCTGCGCTGGAACAGCTGGTCAGAGATGCACAACAACTAGAAGGCTGGTGAGTCTTGTATATTCAGTCATTGCCAGTTAATTATTTGTTTATACTCATTTGCACATCATGATTTACCTTTGGTTATCTGTCAAGCTGAAATATGTGCCTACCGGATGGTTCGGCAACAAATGCTGTTGAGATTGAAGGTGCCTATACAATTTTCTTTAATCCTGAAAACTATTGTGAACCAAAGGAGTGATCTCACAGAAAAATTATGTTCATACTATAAGCTGAGGTTCCAGCTCTAGAATAAGCTTCTAATATGATAGAACAAGCAATTCTGACTGTTGTCAGGTAGTCGTGATCATAGACGCATTATTTGTGATACAAGCCGTCAAGAGAGGTAAAACTCCAACCAACAAATGAACAAAGGAGGATAGCTACCATTAAACGAACCATACTTCAGTTACAATTGTATTGTGGTCCCCAAGGAATGAAAAGACGACATGCTTGCAAAAATGGGAGGAGAGTGTAAACAGCAAGACATTGAAATTACATTCGTTTACAAAGTAAAGACATGTACAAGTTTTGTCTGTCTGCTTCACCACTGTGCAAGTGGACTACGTGAACAAACTGCAGATCATGTTTTATAAGACCGCCTTCTGTATAGCCAGTTGAAGAAGACTAACTGGCCAATTGACTCTAAACTCAAAGTTTAGTTTTACGGAGCCAGAGAAGAACACTAGATAACTGCCAATTTCATCACAAGAAGTTGTCTGACTTGTAAAAATTACTGAACAAATGCAAGAAGTAGTAATATCTAGTTAAGCATTTGTTTATATTCGTTTATGCATCCTTTCAAACAAACACCAAAATTAGTCTTAACAGCAAATACCTACAGCCAAATGACAACCCAAACTACCTGGGAGTCACATTTGATCGGCGCATGACATGGAAAAGTCAGATCGAGAGAAACTGAGTGAGAGCCAGAGAAAGAATGGCAATCATGAAGAAACTTTCTGGCACAAGCTGGGGAGCAGACGAAAGTATACTAACGAAACTGTACACTGGAAGAGTGAGACCAGTCCTTGAGTATGGCATTGCGGCATGGACAACTGCAGCTAAGGCGAACTTCGATAAAATTAGCAAACTCCAAAATCAAGCCATGATAGTTATAATAGGAGGCATGAAGTCAACGCCAATTATAGAACTTGAAAAGATTACAAAACTGCAATCCATGACCGACAGAAGAGACTGCAGAGCCCAGCAGCAAGCAGAGAAACTCAGAAGACTGACTGACCATCCAATGCACCAGAGACTAAATAATTTTGGAAATGGGAAACTAAAGCGGAGAAACTTTGCAGAGATAGCCAAAGCAAAGATGCACGAAGACACTATGAATGCACTAACAACAGCAAAGCCCATCCCTACTGTACGAAAACCTACCTGGAGGCAGCGTATATTTCCAGAGGTGGTAGAAAATATACCAGGTATTGGAAACAAAAACTGCCAGACTGAAAAAGAAAGAAGAGATACAACCCTGAGGTACATAACGAAAAACTACCCAAGCATGGACTGGACCCATGCATACACTGATGGCTCTGTAACAAACACAACACAAAACGGAGGGACAGAAGCATTCCTGAGCCTACCAAATGGCAGGAAAATAACACTGTCATTGGCAACTGGAAAATACACAAGCAATTTCAGAGCGGAGGCAGAGGCACTGAGGGCGGCATTGGAAGAAATGGTGACAGGTAAAAGGAATGAAAGCCATATAGTCCTGCTTACAGATGCCCTGGCCGTAGTTACAGCACTAAAAAGCCAGAAAAATACTGAACTTAATGATTTAAGAGCAGTACTCTGTCAACTGTGCCAGCAGTCCGCACCAAAAAGGGTAGTGGTACAGTGGGTTCCATCCCACTGTAACTAACATCCAAGGCAACGAGGAGGCAGACAGACTGGCAAAAGAAGGTGCAAGACTACCACAGCCAGATACCAGTGTGACATATGAAGAGTCAAAACGGCTTATTAGAGCTAGATACATGACCAAATGGGAAACAGAACATACTGGCTGCACAAAAAACAATGCCTATTACCAGTTGAACAGAAGAGAGCAGGTCATGGTCTTCAGACTTCAGGTGGCACCGACGAATGCACGTGTGGTACCGGGAAAATGACCGCTGAAACATTTGCTGCAAAACTGCCCGATATACGAGGATCAGAGAGAGCAGATGTGGCCATCACCAGTGGCAACACTAGACAAGCTCTATGGCAGTGTCTACAGCCTCAGGATGACCGCTGCTTTTTTCGAAAAAATAAAGGTCGACTTCTGACAGCGTAAGAAGAAGAAGAAGTTTGTGCATCGTGTTTTACTTTTAGTTGCCAGCCAAGTTCAAATTTGGAATGGCAGAATTAATCAAATGAACAATTTATTGAAGGTTGTTTTCACCCCACACCATGACAGGCACTGCCATTGGGGTTGAAGGATTTATTGTAGCAGCTCTACCACAATTAACCAACCAAAGTACTACGAGGACACCAAGCGCATTCACTAACTTGTTTGCAGTTCAGACAGGGATGTTTTGTTCATTGTATACATGGAATGAATGAGCTCCAACTCTCTGCTACCAGTGTCAGACATGGACTCTCACAGGGCGTAAGAAAGAAAAATCATGGCATTTGAGAAAGACTGACGGGGTCACGAGACTAGACTGAGTACTAAACAAACAAATTAGAGAGAATGCAACACAGTGCATTGAATACATGGAAAAGCAGAGAATAAAATGGTTCAGACATCTGACAAAAATGCAATCAAAGTTACCAGCTGCTCGTATCTACAATACCAGGCATCAGGATTGCAAAGCAGGAGGCAGACCAAGAAAAAAATGGATAGATGGTTTCAGTGAGACATGGAAGGAACACAGAATGACAACATAGCTGGCACACAACCGAAAACTACACCTTCCGACGATATTTAACGACACAAGTAGAGGTATGATGATGAACAAAGGTACATGTCAATTATGTGGTAGCACAGAATCTAACACATACTCATATTTAATTTAATCAAATGTGATACTTCTGACATATGTCAAAGTTGCCCAACAATCTTGAGATTGGTAAAAACTATTTCAATATGTCTGTGAAAAGTTATATATGTCAAAAGACACGCTTTTCTCATATTAATGTATGTTGCTCTTGAAATCTGATTCTCTTATTATGTACATCTGGAGACGCTGCATCTTGATTGTTTTCATGAAGAATTGATCTTTTTCTAATATCAGTGATGTTTGTGTTTCATTCAAAGATCTTGCATGAGAGTGTACATGATGAAATTGTGGAAAAGTTAGTTAAGGCATACGCTCAGCTCAGAATAGGAGACCCAATCGAAGGTAGGACAGAAACGATAATACATTGTCAACAAGTCAACATTGAATATTCTGTTTCACCATATTAGCATTTTCCTGTCTCCATTTTACTTATTATGGAGTAGAGGGCCACTTGTACAGTTGGTCCCTTACAGGCACCCCAGTTAAAGTGCTTTGTGTATTCTTGCTGCCATGGTTTCCATGAGGGGGTTGCTAGAATCATGCACAATTTTCATTAGTCACCTTTTACAAGTTTAAAAGGTTGCATTGAACCTGTTTATAGATCAGTGATAGTAGCTAGAAATAATGGGAGTTTTTTTTATTAAGTCCATATGTAATACAATTAATCGATAATAATATATATTAATTGATAATACGTATTAACCCTTTGAACCCATGATCCCAATGAACCGGTGTGTGTGTGTACATAACCCGAGTCACCGGTTTGCCGGTAGAGCACACGTATCTTATAAGAACGGGCTTAGTATGGATAGACACGGCAGAATTTGCATACTACTTCCGGAATGTTACTTCAAAATGGTGGCGCCCATGAACTTATCACATTGCGACAAATTTTTACAATATTTTCACAATGAAAAGACATGCAGAAAAACCAGTAAATGAGCGTTCTAAGAGGCTTGCAATGAACAAGCTGTCGAGATTGTTCTCAATGATTCGGAGGACGATGAATTAGATTTAGATAGCAACTATTCGGAAACTGATATAGAAGTTGAATCAGATGATCATTTGAGTGATAACATGTGTTCATTAGACTCTGATGAAGCTACATCTTACCCTGTTCCTGATTTTTCTGGCGATCAGGCTGTTTTACAAGGGCGTGGAAGGGGGCGTCTCCCAGGTAGTGTCTCTAGTAAATTTGATGCAGGTTGGTCTCCAATAAATATATTCAGACCTGTGTCTGCAGTAGACACAATCTTTATGGAGCAGATATGCCCTAAGAACATTCCAGAATCTATTAATCCAGAAAGTAAAGCCAGTGAATTTTTGCAACTTTTCCTGGATAATGATTTCTGGCACAATTTGTGTGAGCAGACAACTTGACGCACTGAGCAGGTGAGAAGCAAGAAACCAACTAGCTACTATGCCAAAAATTTGTAAAGTGTAGTAGTGCCAGAGATGAAAGCATTTTTTAGACTGTCTTCAAATGGAACACAGTGTGAGTAAACCACGTTACGAGGAGTACTGGTCTAGCTCGTCTGCTAACTTCGTGTCGCATACTCCTGGTTTCCGCACTGTGATGGACCGTGATCGCTTCCTTGCTCTCTGGACTTTTCTTCATCTTGTTAATGAGGAGGACCCGGCTTTGGATAAAGCAGATAAACTTTACAAAGTAAGGCCTATGTTGAATGTGTTGCTACCAAAATTTTGGCACTATTATTCACATTCACAGCACGTGAACTTAGACGAAGGTATGATCCCCTCGAAGAGCAGACTTCCCTTCAAACAGTATATCAAGTCAGAGCCCATAAAGTGGGGAATAAAGGCTTACATGGCTTGTGAAGCAAGCTCTGGATATATTCTGAATCTGGAAATCTACACTGGAAAAGCAAATAATATTATTCCAGATCTTGGTGTTGTTGGTAGCGTCGTTATTAGAATTTTAACTTCTGGGAATTTGGTCAACAAAAACCATATTGTTGTTATGGACAGATTCTACAACAGTGTAACTCTCTTTGACAAGTTGTACACTGATTAGGGTACACTTGCTGTAGGTACAGCAATGACAAATAGGAAATTTTATCCAAAAGTACTGGCAGGAAAGAAGAAAATGGACGGGTCATTCAGAATTTATTTGCCATAACATTGTATGCCTTGTCTGTATGGACCAAAGACCTGTCAATTTTATATCCAACTACCACAACCCAACAGAAATTTGAACTGTTAGAAGGAGAAGAAAGGATGGAACAGCTGTAGATGTTCCAACTCCTCAACTTTGTATTGACTATAATGCTTTCATGGGGGGCACAGATGTCAACGACCAAATTTGTCATCTCAACAAGACATGACAGCATTATCGCTGGCCTAGGAGGCTAATTGTGAAATTCTTTATGTGGGCATGTAATAATGCCTACATACTTATGGATCATTATAGTCCCCACAATACAACAGGAAGACGCTATAGGACATTTGGGATGTTCATGAACGAAGTTTGTTTATCCCTCATTGGGGATTATAGAATAGCGACTGCAAAACTTCACAACCGTGTCGAGGCACAACAGAGACTGCAAAATGTTGGTTCCCATCATCCACAAATGTCTCCAAAAGCTACAGGTAATAATGTTTGTGTAGTATGCTCATTTAAATTTAACAAGCATGTCAAGGACTTCCCAAACATGGCCTACAAAGACAGACCATTCAAACAAGTCAAGACAAAATTATGGTGTAAACATTGTGAAACTTATCTTTACCTACATGCTGGGAGGACTGGCATAATAAGCAGGAATATTGGAGATGATCAGGTCAGTCTATTTGAGATAAAATAATTGAAACAGATCACTTAGTTTTGTCATTGTAACTAGTTTTGTTCAGGTGTCCATTTTTGGCTTTTTTTCTTCAGGAGCCCAGGGGAGTGGGGTTTTACAGGCCAGGGTTCAAAGGGTTAAACTTCATTACAATACCTTATTTTAAGTAAGGCCTTTATTGTATTTTGTGTCACCTAGAGGTTATTGATGGAGACGTCCTGTCGCAAAATTTCACACAAGGACAAGTAAGCAGTTACCAGCACTGCCAAAAGCAAAGTGCAGGTTCTATACTCTTTGGTATGCAAAATGTCAGCAGGGAAAAGCTTGTAGTTTGTACACACCAGAGCTGAACCTTTCTTAGACCTAGCACGCCTAGGAAGGAAACTCTCCATAATTATATTACCAATAATCAAATGCAAGTCCAAAAGGCAAATGTGGAAAGACATGGAATTGGTACCATCTAGGGGCCAACCAGATTTATTTGCAGAACAAATGGAAAACTTTTGGCTTCCTGGCATCATACAGTGATCTGCCTGATTGAACACCAGTATTACAGTTCGTTAATTTCTTACATATAAGGACTTTATACAATTAAAGACATGCCTTTATTTCCTCCCACCCTATACAACAAAGAATATAATGACTTTCTACTAGTAGACATTGTTTCTGGAAACTGATCATAAAAGCAAATAATGTAAATGTTATAGAACTAGATCCGTCAGATGTTTCAGTTATGTAGTTATTGTCCAGTTTAAAAATATGTATGTACTTTTGCAGTTAATGGAGTGTTGATTTGCTTAGCATGTGGTCCACTTCCAACCCGTATGTTCATTCCTTTCTACAGCATTACTCGGTCTCTTCTCTCGTTCCCCCAGCACCCTATTTCTGTCTTTCCCAACCTCAAAGATGACTAGTAACATCAAACTTGTTTCTAAAAGATCCTTGAAGAGTAAATTATAGCCCTGTTCTGATCTGTCAAGTATCCATGTCACTGAGCTTTCGGCAAACACACAGGCTCTTCTTTAGCAAAGGGTTCCAGTAGTCAGCTGGTTGTGCATGCTCCTGATATGTCCTCTCATATATCGCTCTCTGCTCAACCGATTGATGTTAAAGGTAAGCTTTTCTAACCCTATAGCGGAAAACTGATAATAACTATAGTATTGTCCAGGTCAATTTGTTGGATCATGCTATTTTACTGATTAATTCTGTTTGATCACTGGTACAACAGCTAGCTGATATAACAAAGCCAGGTAGATTTATTTTTTAATAAATATTATAATAGACTTGCTGTTAGATAGAAGCTTTAGAGCAATTTTGTTCATAAGTGCTTAACAAATGTCAAAGAAGACAGTGTAAGCATTTTTATGCTTGTAGCTGTATTGTCGTATGTAAGATAGTGACAAATACTTTGGTGCCCTACAGTCACAGAGTTGTGACCAGATACAAAGCTCAACTAAACTAATATGTATCAAATCTAATGTTTTCATATCCTCTGTTACTAGGTAGTCAGCTTTTAGTAGGGGACATTACTTTTGTCTTTCTTCATGGCCTTGCATTCTTTAACATAATTCAGAGTTAATTTACAACATGATAAACTGGAGTGTGTTGAACCCGACCCTATTGCTGTGAGAAGTAACTGCTCTATCCATTCTGCTACTCCGACACTTGTGTGCTTTTGTTATTTGTACATTACAAAGAATCTTGTACGGATTCTTTGTACTTGTAGACTCTTTGTACTCTATAAACACTTTATACTTCTCTATAGACTTTTTACAGAAAGGAAAATTAAAACAGCATCATACGATCAGCTAGAGAACACACTCCATTATGTATATGAGTAGCTTAAAGCAGTTATATTTAGAAAACTACTTTTGGAAACCCATGCAGAAATGAATAGAAGTTAAATAAGAGAAGCAATAAATACACGAAATGAATTAACAGAGATTAAATTGTTCTTTTTGGGGAGTGCTTATGTTATTTTAGAATTCAGGTAATAATTCCTAATGTTTTTCAACAGATGGAATTTTGTATGGACCTCTCCATAATCAAGATGCAGTTGACAAATATGTGGAAGCCGTGAAGGAAGCCAAAGCTCAGGGTGGCAAGGTTGAATATGGTGGGCAGGTAATAGTTGCTGCCTATCATTTTTAATGTTTTTAGTTCCTCTATCTCACTCATTATGACGTATAAGGCCACGTTGTGGATGGCTAACTACAAGAAGTCTGTGCTTAAAGCACTTGTTCTCCTGTAGGTAAAGTCACGGTTTGTTCCATTCTACTTACACTATTGTTGGGGAATAAAGTTGTTAGAGACTTCCGAAAACTAAGCTACAGCTTATATGGGGGTATGGTGACTAGTTTTTTTCTTTGCTTCACTAGTCATAGTCCAGGTACCCATTTACAGCTGGGTTGATTAGAGCATTCTGTTTTACATGTCATTATTGGCCCCAAGCACACCTTAACTTAACTTAATATTTTTATACTGGTTTAGAAGACTGCAGAGTCTGTATACAACCAGTTTCATTGAAATTACCTTGCTCTAAAAACTATGTGCATCCAATTTATTCTTAAATGCATTAATTGTCCCTCCCTCCACTACCTCCTGTGGCAATGCATTCCAAGCATTCACCACTCTCTGACTAAAAAAATATTTCCTAATATCTAATCTGAACCTCTCTTGTTCTTGTGGGTGGTTGTATTGCAAAAAACTTGTTATAGTCTAATTTATCCGTTCCTCTGATCATCTCAAAAACTCCTAAATGTTACATATAAAGATCGTGTCACGAACATAGAAATACATCAGAGTTGAAGACACTATTGGTCCATTTGAAGATCTGTTCACAGCTATCAAAAGACGAAAGATGGCCTGATGCGGGCACGACGTGAGGCCCAACGGAATTACCAACTCGGTACTCTTTGGCTGGCGACATAATTAGGAAACTTGTATTTGCTGACGAATGCGCTCTAATGAGCAACTCAGAACTGAACATGCAGGTTGGAATGGACCAGTTCTCTGCCGCATGCAAATTTTGGCCTGACCATAAATGCCAAAAAAACAGAGGTCATGTACCAACCAGCACCAGGCATGCCGTACACAAAACCAGAGACTACAGTCAGCAGGCAGACTTTGAATGCCGTAGACAAATTCACATATCTGGGCAGCACGCTGTCGAGATCTGTCGGCCTAGACGATGAGGTGGCAAGCAGAATAGCAAAGGCCAGCACAGCCTTTGGTAGAATGCGCTCGATGGTCTGGGCACTTAGTGGCATCAGCGTCAAGACCAAACTCCAAGTCTACCGTGCAACCATCATTCCAACCCTACTATACGCTTGCGAAAGCTGGACTGTATACTCTGGACATGCAAGGAGGTTAAACCACTTCCACACAGGTTGCCTGAGGCAAATATTCCACATCCGATGGCAAGATCGTGTCACTGACATCGAGGTTCTCTCAAGGGCTAACATACCCAGCATCCATGCACTGCTAGAAAAAGCACGAATAGGATGGGCCAGACACCTCGTCCATATGTCAGACGAGCGGCTCCCAAAGAAGCTTCTCTACGGCGAGCTGAGAGAGGGATGGCGCGAGAGAGGGCGCCCAAAGAAACGTTTTAAAGACGGTCTGAAGGACTCACTAAAAAATTTCCAGATAGACATCGACACCTGGGAATGTCTTGCGCAAAACAGATCTGACTGGAGAAGCGCAGTCAAATCGGGTGTAGCTGCCAGTGAAGACGACCGTGTTGTGAAAGCCCAGAGCAGACGCGAGACGCGGAAATCCCGAGCAGCGGGAACACCATCCCCTTCTACAAACATTGTGTGCCCAATATGTAGCAGATGTTTTCGTGCTTGCATTGGTCTATTCAGCCACATGCGCACCCACACCCAACAGGGAAATCTGTGACAAGGATGATGTCGGCGGTCCTCATCGACAACGATGGACAGCTATTATTACTCTTTGATTCCATACCGGGACAGAGAGTAATGAGGACGTCCAAGGAAGAGATTGGTGGACAACATCACTGAGTGGTCAGGCCTTCGTCCCGGTGAGATACGACAGGCGGCGACAGACAGAGAGGGATGGCGTGGGATTTTGGGAGTGTCTTCATGTGTGCCCCAACGACCTGATGGGTTACAGGATGAACTGAACTGATCATCTTATAAACTTGTATTAAGTTACCTCAAATTCTTCTCTTTTCTATACACTGTACGCCGGTTTTTCCTCATAAATGTTATTCTGGAATCCCACTTTCAGCTTTGTTGCTCTTTTTTGTATTCTTTCCAACATGTATATATTCTCTCTATAATAATGACTCCACACCTATACATTGTACTCCAATCTAGATCTAACTAATGCTTTATACAGTTTGGCTATCACTTCCTTGATCCTATGTTTAATATTTCTTTTAATCATATCTAACAATGCATTTGCCTTTTTCACTGCTACCTGGACTTACTCACTCACCTTACCTGTATGATCTATTATAACCCTCAGGCCCCTTTCCTTATCTATCTTTCTAATATGCTTAGGAATATGCTTACTTCTGCTTAGTCACATCTCACTTCATGTATAAAGGTGCGGTGAGACTTTTTGTATCTTATCATAAATATGGGGATTTTATTAATATTGAAATAACATTAGTATTAATGAATTTTGAACAAACAGAAATTGATAACTTCTTGTTTTGTTGAAATTGAATCATGGTTACCAAGGTGAACATTTGATATTTACATGAAAAGGCCAGTATACTTGAACACTTAAAGTTTGTTATATTTCTTTTTTGTGTCTGAATGCTGGGCAGGTTTACTGAAAAAGAGTTAAGGAAATAGATGCACGTTTTAAAAAATTGGGTGATGATGATGAATACTGTATATGCTGATAGCTTGATTAAACATGCACTCCTTTCAGATTTCAACAAGATTAAGGTATACAAATTTCTTTTCTCAAAATCTGGATACTTTCTCTTTGTGAAGGTTTTAGACATTCCAGGCAACTATGTGCAACCAACAATTATTACTGGCCTTGCCCATAATGCAGAGATTGTGCTGAGAGAAACATTTGTGCCAATCGTCTATGTCCTGAAATGTAAGGTACGGTTTATGTTATGCATTTTTCATTACAATTTTATATATGTATATATAAAGAAAGAATAGCATTTAGTTTTCTGTCAAACACTCTTATGTAGGCATCCAATCCCGTGGAACAATCCCTTTTGTAAGTGATTAATAAAGGACTTGTTGGCGTTGGTTCTTTTTGTTGTGTGTGTTAGTTTCTGAGATACAAGAAGATGGTGAAAATGTATTTGAGAAAAGCACAAACATTTAGACTCAATAAATCCTTTGAAATCACCACAGAGCACTGATACTGTTCTTTTATAAGATTGGCAAATCTGTTAAGTTTTCACTACAAACGTATTTACTACATCTACATAAATAAACTAAACAGCTCTGCCTCACAAAGATCTTTCGCAACAACTTAACTCCACCATTCTCAATAATGGGCTTGCTTTAATCCTCGTGCAGAAGATAATAAAGTGTTTTAAATTCATTTTTAATTTAACACAAAAGACTTTCACGGTTCAAACATATGAAGAGGAAAGTGACATATTTAAAACAAGCAGCCTCGATTTGAATTGATTTCTATGGCAGCCGGGTTGTTCATATGTGATAAATCGTTGCGGCCTGAGTCTCGACAATGTTTGAAAAAATCTAAATTGTTTGCAGGCACCAGCTCTCGACACCGGCTTGACTAAAGTAATAATCGTCATACTGTAATGGGATCCGCTAGCAGTTGTCTTCCCATATGAAACAGAAAGGTGACAAAAAGAAGCAGCCACTAGGTGTGGCACATTTGTAACTAGTTTGAATGTTGTTGCAGAGTGTTGATGAGGCCATCAGATGGAACAATGAGGTCAAACAGGGCCTCTCCAGCAGTCTCTTCACTAAGGACTTGAGCACTGTTTACAGATGGATTGGGTAAGGCACTGTTTCCAGCATTGTTACTGAAATTGTATATCAGTTTTATCATTCATAGGTCAAATGTAAACCTATGTTTGCTTCTGTTAGCAGTTACCCCACCTGAGACTTGAAGTAGTCACGAAGAAAAATACAGTAGCTATAAAATACTTTAAAATCACATATTTAGCTAGATACATGATTACAGGACTGTGGACCAGTCTAGAGTTTATTTTCGGGGGGGTTCAGCATATAATAACAACATACTATAACAACAAGGGACTGGAAGTTGACCAGTAGTAAGCATGCGTATCGATCAATAAACCCTTAACCTGTTAGGGTCATAGGGGTGCCATAGTGGAAACATCAACACAAAAAGTATTTTTTCGGCATTCGTCATGAAAGGATGTATGTTGTGTTGTAGTTTACAGCGAGGCTATGATATCTGCACCTTTTGGCCCAACACATCCAATTTCAACTGGCTTTTTTTTAGTGCTGGGTTTGCTGTCCTACCTCGATTCCTATCCCTTGGCCAGACTACATTAGTGACTAGTGCAGTCTGTTTCCAGGTCTGCCATATGGGGGCAGAATAAGGTCTTGGTCAGCTGTGGGTCGTTGACCCTGATGCAGCCAATGAGTCATAGCTGGCTGCTGTCAGCTCATGCACTCCTGCATCTGTGCCCTCCCCATAAGAAGTCCTCCATAGTTCTTTATCCTCAGGTCTGCGAACAACTGTAGAAAATGTCCTGTCCATTCTTTGATGTTATCAATCCATGACTTTCTTTGACTTCCTTGCTTCCTTCCATCTTCAGCTGTTCCTTGCAATATTATTTTTGAGATGTTGTCATGTCTCATTACATTCCCAAACCGTGCCAGTTTTTGGCATTTCACTACCGAAAGAAGTGGTTTTTGTTGACCTGTCAAGGAAGTTATTTGATCTTACATAATCATTTGTTTTATGTTGTTTATAAGAGATGCTCACAATTCTTCTGTAGCATTTATATTGAAAAGCTTGTATCCTTCTTTCCATATCTGCAGTTAAGCGTCCAGCTCTCACATCCGTACAAAAGAATAGACAGCACTGATGATTAATATAATTTGACTTTCACTGCGGTGCTGATGTTGCTTTTTCAGATCACATTGTTTTGACATGGCGGCTGGAGCCATCTCGAGTCTTGTCTTAATTTCTTGATTAGATCTTCTGTCACTACATATGCAGGACCCTAAATATGTAAAGGAATGAACTTCTTCTAGTTTTGAGCCATTTAGTATGATGGTTGTAGAAACCTGGTTTGTGATGCCCACTTACCACTATCTTGCCTTTTTTTCTGTGTAAATTTTCATTCAATATGTTTTGGTCACTTTTTACCAATTTTGTGGTAAGTTTCTCCAGTTCAAGGCATGCTTATAGTCAATGGAAAATAAATATTGATTGAAGTTTAGATGGGTGTTAAAGCTCGCTATATTTTTTATGTTAAATGAGACCAAAAAAGGAAGTCTTGCTGGAAGAGAAAGCCCAGAGCAAGGGAATAGAGTACACAAAGTAAGTTTGACTACATATGAAGATGTACAGGGCTTAGTTAATAGCAATGTTCTATAATGGCTCTACAACACTTTCACAAAAGAGGAATAGATATCTATGGGTTGTCAGTCTACAAATAGGATGTAATACATGATGTGATTTTATCTTGTTATGTACTGAGTTCAGATTTTGCTGGCTGATGCCTACTTCTTCTTCATTATTAGCTCTTTAATGGGAAGTACGTTCCAGGTTGAATTCTCATTGTTCTCAGTTTGACAGACTGAGCGTGTCTTAGATTTCTTTCATGGTATTACTTTTCTCTCAGTTGTAAATGGGTACCTGACAAAATTTGAAAAATCTTTGATCTGCCACTGGAGCTATGGAGTTTGTGCTTTTCCGGCTGCACTTCAGCAATGAAAGAGACTGAGCACATGTGATGACCAGGTGCAATGAAGTCATATGGACCATTTGTCCATTTTAACCTGTTCCTGTCACTGCATGAATTTTCATTTTTCAGTCCAGGTCAAGAGCTGTAATTTTGTATGTCAAATTGTTTTATTAAAAATAAAATAAATTAATATTAAAATAATTCAGCTAAAATTACGATTTAAACATTGCAAGACACACATCTATGGCATGAAGTACTCACAATAAAGATGATGCATTAGTGTAAACCTTTCAATGGTATTAATGCTGAGGTAGAAAATTAACAAATGTTTGTACTCATCTCATGGGTTATTGGGCATTTATTCCTCAAATCCAATTTCACAGGCCACTTATCTATTTTGCTGTCATAGCACAAGTATACCCAGTCAAAGTATGTGGCAGGTGTGTTGAATATTCACGAGTAATCTAATTGTGTGTTCATGATTTAATCAAATAATAAATCATTTATCATGTTTTGTAGACCAACTTTCTCTGCGCTAAATGTCTCAACTTTGAAACTTCACCACAGTTTTAGACGTATACCTGTCAGAAATAACTATACACTAAACGACAACTGTGCATGTACAAATCATTGGCCATCTTGTAGGTGATGTCAAAACCTGAAATTCCTCAAATTAAATGACATAACATAATGCATCTATAAGAAGCCAATTTTAGTCCAATCAAATGAAAATCTGTGTCTTGCCAGCGGTCGACTGTTTGTAAAGGCTTACAGTGCAAGGGACTACCATTGGAGTTTAGCCCTTGTTTTAGAACTCTACCAAAACATTTGTTATGGTGTTTGTTTCTTTATCAATTTGTTTGATATGATGAGATTACTAGTACCTTGACTGCCCACCTTAGTTGTCTTTTATAACATGATTGGTGAAGCCCAACAAATCAGTTTTTGTGCTTGGTGTCAGTTTTCTTGTTTGCAATATCTGATAATGGAAGCATTCATATTTTTGGAAGATATAATTTTGTGGTGTGCCTTATTACAGTGAGACAAACTGAAAGTTAAATATCAATTTGTTTTAGCCCAAAGGGATCCGACTGTGGCATTGTTAATGTTAACATTCCTACAAGTGGAGCAGAGATTGGTGGTGCTTTTGGTTAGTATGGGTTTGTTCATGAGTATATTGTAGTGTGTTGTGAGACTGGTGTGTTTACTGATGGATAGGCTGTAGTGTGTTGTGAGACTGATGTGTGTACTGAATAGATTGCAGTGTGTTGTGAAACCGTGTTTACTGATGGATAGGTTGTAGTGTGTTGTGAGGCTGATATGTTTACTGGACAGATTGTAGTGTGTTGTGAGACTGATATATTTACTGGACAGATTGCAGTGTGTTGTGAGGCTGGTATATTTACTGGATAGATTGTAGTGTGTTGTGAGACTGATATATTTACTGGACAGATTGCAGTGTGTTGTGAGGCTGGTATATTTACTGGATAGATTGTAGTGTGTTGTGAGACTGATATATTTACTGGACAGATTGCAGTGTGTTGTGAGGCTGGTATATTTACTGGATAGATTGTAGTGTGTTGTGAGACTGATATATTTACTGTGATATATTTACTGGACAGATTGCAGTGTGTTGTGAGGCTGGTATATTTACTGGATAGATTGTAGTGTGTTGTGAGACTGATATATTTACTGTGATATATTTACTGGACAGATTGCAGTGTGTTGTGAGGCTGGTATATTTACTGGATAGATTGTAGTGTGTTGTGAGACTGATATATTTACTGGACAGATTGCAGTGTGTTGTGAGGCTGGTATATTTACTGGATAGATTGTAGTGTGTTGTGAGACTGATATATTTACTGGACAGATTGCAGTGTGTTGTGAGGCTGGTATATTTACTGGATAGATTGTAGTGTGTTGTGAGACTGATATATTTACTGGATAGATTGTAGTGTGTTGTGAGACTGATATATTTACTGGATAGATTGTAGTGTGTTGTGAGACTGATATATTTACTGGATAGATTGTAGTGTGTTGTGAGACTGATGTGTTTACTGATGAATGTCGTGTGGTTGATGTGCTTATTAATATGCAGTTTGTTGTGGGTTGCATTAATTAGTATGGTTTTCTCTTTTTAACAGGAGGAGAGAAGCACACAGGGGGAGGGAGAGAATCCGGAAGCGATTCTTGGAAGCAGTACATGAGGAGGTCAACATGGTAGGTTCCACATATTTCACTTTCATATTTGCCAAGGTTGTTTGATGGCCAACTAGCAAAACCATTGGCTATATTATGTTCTCAATCACTTACAAAAGGGATTGTTCCACTGGATTGGAAAGATGCAGGAGTGATCCCCTTATTCAAAAAAGGCAAAAAATCAGATCCAACAAATTATAGACCGGTGAGTTTAACGAGCATAGTCTGTAAATTGTTAGAGTCAATAATCAAAGAAAACATTGTAATGCATTTAGACAAATTTAATCTAATTAGAAATAGTCAGCATGGGTTCACTAGAGGGAGATCATGCTTAACAAATCTATTAGAATTCATGGAGGAGGTTACTAAAATCATAGTTAATACAAGTTAAAGTAGCAGTGAAAAAGGCAAATGCAATGTTAGGTATGATAAAAAGAAATATTAAACATAGGAGCAAGGAAGTGATAGTCAAACTGTATAAAGCTTTAGTTAGACCTAGATTGGAGTACTGTGTACAGGTGTGGAGCCCTTATCATAGAAGGAATATAAACATGTTGGAAAGAATACAAAAAAGAGCGACAAAGATGATAGTGGGATTCCAGAATTACAGTTATGAGGAACGACTCAGAAAAACTGGCCTACAGTGTCTAGAAGAGAGAAGAATTCGTGGTGACTTAAAACAGGTTTATAAGATGATCAGAGGAATGGATAAATTAGACTATAACAAGTTTTTTAAAATACAGCCACCCACAATAACATGAGGGCATAGCTACAAGCTGACTAAAGAGAGGTCCAGATTAGATATTAGGAAATATTTTTTTAGTCAGAGAGTGGTGTCTGCTTGGAATGCATTGCCAGGTGAGGTAGTGGAGGCAGGGACAGTTAATGCATTTAAGAATAAACTGGATGCGCATAGCTTTTAGAGCAAGGTGATGTAAATGTAACTGGTTGTATACAGACTCTGCAGGGTCTTCTAAACCAGTATAAAGACGTTAAGTTAAGTTATATGTGCCCCAAAGTGGTAATGGGAAGGTGAGAAGGTTGTTTGATGGCATATGTACCCCAAGGTGAGAATGGGACGATGAATGAGAAAGTTGTTTGATGGACTATGTGCCCTAAGGTGGTAAGGGTAAAGAGAAATAGTAACTTTAAAAACTAAAAATTTTTTTAAGTTCTGCAACTTCAATATAGGCTTGACATCATGAATGCATTTCAACCTTTGTTCCTAGTCTGCCCTATTTTCTTACATCCTTTCCTTTATTTCTTTTTCACTCGACTTTTCCTCTTGAAACCAATGCACCTTTATTTGTTTATCCACTTGCTGATGTCCATTCCACTCCTTCCACCTCTACCAACTTTGATCATCTCATCCAGATTGTGTAGAAAATCATTTGTTTTCACCATTGCCAACATTTCAACATTGGTCACCTGGTAGTGATTCTAATATTAAATCATTTAGTCGTAATGTAGGTAATTTATTTAATTTTTGTGTTTATTCCTGACTGACTCCTACATTTAAAGAGTACCATCACTTCGACATTTGTACGTGATGTTTGGTTATTTTCTTCCACTTCCAGCACTGTCAACTTCAGCAAGGAGCTTCCACTGGCTCAGGGTATCAAGTTTGAGTAAATGCTGTCTTGTCTCCAGACAAGTGACTGCAAAGTAGTCTCATCAGTTACCATCAAGATTTCTAGTCCTGCTTGTCATTCCATATACAAATAAAATTGATGTTTTGTTTGGAGAAATTTAATGATGGTCTAAATAATTGTCCTTGTTACATCAAACAGAACTTCATTCATTTGTTGTTTTGCTTTTTTTTTTTCATTTATTCTAGTAAAAAATGTTTTGTGGCTGGGTAAATAATTTCAAGTGCATTTATTAATTTATGTGCTGTATTTGGTATGTTTATGGTGGCTGCAATTGTTGAATATCTGTTATATTTGAACCTGTTTACAATTGTTGGATATCTGTTATGTTTGAACCTATTTGCAGTTGTTGGATATATGTTTAATTTGAACCTGTTTGCAGTTGTTGGATATCTGATATATTTTAACTTGTTTGCAGTTTTTGAATAGCTGTGTTGTATTTCAACCTGTTGAAGCTATTGAAAAACTGCTATTATCGTATACATATTGCATTTGTTGACGTATTTGTCTGGTAACGGTTTTCTGTACATTAAATATACTCAGTTCTTCTTGGAAAGATATTGATCTTTATGTACATATATCTTTTATTTAGCTTGAATATACTGTCTGTGTTGATTCCAGGTAATGGGTACCAAAGAATAAAACCACCTTACCTCACAAGACATGCCATGCTGGAAAACTAAAGATCCGGGTTGCCACACAACAGACACTGCAGTTGCTGCTGAGTGTCTGGTGTTAGTGACTTCATTATACAAGGTCTCAGCTTTTGTTATAAAGTGGGATGACTAGTTCCCTTCATGTTACCAGCCTCATCTAGCTTTAGAGTACTAACTTACTGCAGGGTAGACTGGGGTTTAATGTGACTAGGTTACTTACTCAGTCATAAATGTAAGGAGTGTTAGACCAGCACACTAACCACTCTGTCTCTTGGACGCTAAGGAGGGTATTGTATAAAGCTAGCAACTGTTTGTCAATAAATTGCTACAGAAACTGCTAGAGCAGAAGCACAACTGTTTTGGTGTTCATATTTTTCAAGCACCACTAGAAGCAGCTCCTTAAGGAACAAGGGAGTACGGGCAAAGGGAAGATTGGTAAAAGATTGATAATTGAAATATCTCTGTTTAACAATAACACATTAAGCTAGAAAGTGGAAGCAATAAAGATGATCTTTGACTACTGTTGTCTGTCATTGATTTCGGTGTCAAGTGAACACTCATTCATATAAGTATTACTGAATCTATTATTATTATTATTATACACAACAATTTTGTTCTGAGAGATGTGGCTAATGTGGAACTTTTCATTACAACATTCTGTGAATGCTCAAGTTTTGTGGTTAGGAAGTTCTGTGAATGCTCAAGTTTTGTGGTTAGGAAGTTCTGTGAATGCTCAAGTTTTGTAGTTAGGAAGTTCTGTCAATGCTCAAGTTTTGTGGTTAATAAAAAAAATGCCAATGTCAAAGTGTACTTTTGTTGTTTCTTATTTTGAATTAAATCATGACTTTCTTTCCGTGTTGGTCAACCTCACAGATTGTTCGATCAGAAACCTGCAACCAAGGATGCTCTTTCATTTGCACCATCAGATCTTCCATCATACAATATTCCTGCATTCTGGGACAGCTAAGCAGATGTGCTGAGTTCTAGGTGGCCCCCACATTCATAAACATTGTCGTCCGTAAATACTCATTTCAGGTTCGACGTACACCTAGTCACTCTTGTTCTTAATCTGTTTAGAGCTGTTAATATGTGTATGACCATCATGCACTGTGTCAAATTCTTTAACCTCTATCCATTCTGCACCATCCCATTGACGTCACTTGTCAGTGTACAGTATCTCTCAGGGTTTTGTTCCGAGGGCTGTACAGTTTGCGAAAAGCTTCGTCTTGATTTCAGTCGTCCTCTTTCTGGTTCATATCCATAAAAAGGATGTCTCTGATTTAAGGAATGCTTTTTATTTTCAACTTCAGATGCAAATTCATCTTCTAATGTCTGGTGGCACAATGCCAGGGATTGCATACACCTTTTCCTCTGTTTGGTGCCGAGTTATGGTACCCAGTCACAATATGGCACATCTCATTTACTGCTACATCGACATGTTTTGTGCGTGGAGCCTTGTTCCATACTGATGTTGTGTATTCTGCTGTTGAGTGACACAGTGCAAGAGCCAATATTTGTAGCACTGCTGGCGATGCCTCTATGTAGTGTTTGTCAGCTTGCTGATAATGTTGTTTCTTGCACTGAATTTAGGTTTTACCTCCTTGTTGTGTGCCCTGTAAGATAATATACTTCAACCACATGGAAGATCAAATCATTAGGAAACTACTTCTTGAAGAGACTGATTCTTGGACATAAAGATTTTACATATAATAAGGATAATAAGGTAACAATCATTAGAAATAAACTCTGCATAACATAAAACATTTATTTTCTCTGAGAAGTCTATGACAGCTTTCATCGTGTATTTGAACCCAACATTATCCCAAATATATCTCAACAAATGATTAAATGACATGCAGATAATATGTGTGAAGGTAGACAGGTGTTGCCCAGCAACAAAAAACAAAGGTTGATATATCTAAAATAAACTAGAAGCCTGTGTAGACAACATGGTACTTGTGCTTGTGATAGATCGGACAACAGGTCAGGATGATTAAAATACATACTTAACAAATCAATGCTGATTGACAGATGTGGTAGAGTCAAGTATTGAATCTCTAGAGATGGATATATAAGGAAGAAATAGAAAAAGAATTTTAGAAAACACAAATGGCGGATTGTATGTAAATTTGCATATTATGCACATTAAAATTAAATTAACAATCTTACAAAAACAAAACAAGCTTAGGATCCGAGATTGCATGATCATTTTTTTTAAATTTACTAAACTACATAAATTATTATTTTTTCATTTAAAAATATAGTTTCATTTGCTCACAAATAGACTTCTCCACATATAATGGACATTACATTACATCAACCATTATTAAATAGAAAGTGCAATTTAAGTACAAAAATGGTAGATTATTAAGGCACTGTCCAAAACTGAGGGAGTGTGCTAGAATGTGCAGCTGGAGCTCTTGTTTTTGTGCAGACATCTGGTCACAACACATTAGTTTATGTTTATGGTTTTGTTTAAATTGTAGGGGTTGAGAGTGGATAAATGTACAGGGCAAGATGGTATTCATCCAAAATTGCTGTTTGAAATTAGAGACCAACTATCAAAACCATTGGCTATATTATGTTCTCAATCACTTGCAAAGGAGATTGGAAAGATGCTGGAGTGATCCCCTTATTCAAAAAAGGCAAAAAATTAGATCCAGGAAATTATAGACTGGTGTTCAACGAGCATAGTCTGTAAATTGTTAAAGTCAATCAACAAAGAAAACAATGTAATGCATTTACACAAGTTTAATCTAATCAGAAATTGCATGGGTTTACTAGAGGGAGATCATGCTTAACAAATCTCTTAGAATTCATGGAGGAGGTTACCAAAATGATAGATAAAGGGGAGCCAGTGGATGTTATTATCTAGATTTTGCAAAGGCCTTTGATAGAGTACATCTTCAAAGATTATTTAGAAATTTAAAATCACACGGAATAGGTTGGGAAGTTGCTAAATGGATTGAGAATTGGTTAACGGTGAGAAGGCAGAGAGTGGACATAAATAAGGAGTACTCTGAGTGGTGTAAAGTAAAAAGTGAAGTGCCACAGGGCTCGGTTTTGGGACCAATTTTGTTCTTGATATATATAAACGATTTGAACATTGATGTGGTATCCATGGTTGCAAAATTCGCTGATGAAACAAAACTATGCAGTAATGTCTCGTCTAAAGCAGAAGTGGATATATTGTGGTTGGATTTAGATAAAATTATAGAACGGTCTGTAAGCTGGTAAATGGAATTTAATGTAGATAAATGTACAGTCATCCAAATGGGTAGGTCCAGTATGGAACATAATTACATAATGGGCGAGAACAATGTTAGAAAGATACAAAAGGAAAAGGACCTAGGGGTTATAATAGATCATACAGGTAATGTGAGTGAGCAAGTCCAGGTAGCAGGAAAAAAGGCAAATGCAATGTCCTTATTGTAGAGGGGATATAAACATGCTGGAAAGGATACAAAAAAGAGTGACAAAGCTGATAGTGGGATTCCAGATTCTGAGGAAAGACTCAGAGACACGGGGACTGTGGTGTCTAGAAAAGAGAAGAATTCAAAGTGACTTAACACAAGTTTATAAGATAATCAAAGGAATGGATAAATTAGGCTGTAACAAGTTTTTCAAAATACAACTACCTACAAGAACAAGAGGGTATAGCTACAAATTAACTAAAGAAAGGTCCAGATTAGATATTAGGAAATATTTTTTTAGTCTGAGAGAGTGGAATGCATTGCCACATGAAGTAGAGGAGGCAGGGAAAATTAATGATTTCAGAATAAATTGGATGCACATAACTTTTAGATCAAGGTAATGTAAATTAAACTGGTTGTATATAGACTCTGCAGAGTCTTCTAAACTAGTATAAAGATGTTAAGTTAATTTTATAAGCAGTAAGACTGCCAAGATATCACATTATAACAAACTATGAGATTTGGGAAGGTGAAAGTGTTCCTGAAAGGACTAGACATGGTTGGGGAATATCATTGACATCATGAATGTGACTTTAGGGCTTACAACACCTCCTCATTCACACTCAGTCATAACCTGACTTTGGCCTTCCAATGGACAAAGCAAACACAAAAGAAGCAGTAATTATAATTTTAAAGAAAATTAGATCAATTTCACAATGACTGAAATAATGTTCCCTTCTATTACTATCTTTTTTATGTTACATGTTTTTTAACCAGATAAAAGCTTAGATGGTCAATACCCTTGTTTCTGTGATACTATGGAACTACTGTTATAGTGCACTCAGAAATACGTGTTGTGGAATTTAAATATTCTCTCAACAATTCAGTAACCAATAAACTTGAATTTTTGCAAATGCCCCATTTTCATTACAACATCAGTGTGAATGCAAAAACATGTAGACTGCAAAGATTTATCAAAACAGATGTTTTATTTATTATTTTCGTGAGGCCAATAGTTATTGTTTATGCACAAAACACATTTATCTTGATTTATCATAGGGATTTAAAGAAATTATTTTTCTCTATGTATGTGCAATAATATTTATAATATATATACATATATGTGACATAAATAAAACAAAGATAATGACCACCGAAAAAACACAATGTCAGCATAAATCTACAGTGGGTGGTGAGGAAATAGATCAGGTCACACATTTGGAATATCTGGGCTCCAGAATTGACAAAAATGGTGACTGCTCAAAAGAAATCAGAAGACTAGCTATGGCAATGTAGAGACTAAACAGCTTGAAGAAATTATAGCAGAGCACCAACAAAATGATAAAAGTAAAAGTCTTGAGAGCCTGTGTTTTTCCTGTGGCAGTTTATGGCTGTGAATCATGGACGATTCCCAAAACTTCTAGACAAAGAATTGAATCCTTCGAGTCAAAATGTTACAGAAAGATCCTCAAAATACCCACCCTGGACAGAGAAAAAACAAATGTAGACATTCGGCAAGAGTTGAGCATAGAGGAGAACTGGTTTATCAATTCCATTTTGGCTAGAAAATGCAAATACTTTGGTCACATCAAGAGACACAACGGTCTTGAGAGAACGGTGATGGAAGGTATGGTGCCAGGCAAAAGAGGAACGGGTAGACCAAGAAGACGATGGCACCAAGATATACAGGAATGCCCAAATATGACTGCGGCGGAGGCTGGTGTTTTAGCAAGAGAATGAGTTTCTTTCAGACAGACTGTGATGGGAGCAACGTTCTACAAAGGACATGCTACATGATGATGATGTGACCATTCATCTCTGAATGATAACTCCCGACTGTTGGTAAATTTTGAAACACATATGAGATCACAACTCTTCAACAGTCCATTATGTCTGCTACATGCAAGGACTATTATCAATCACTATCCTTTTCTACTTGGTAAAATTCTCTTTATAATTCCATCTATAGTATCCATTTCTTCTCATTAGTAAGGTGTGCATTTATCCATGTGTCATCTATTTACACAATATCGTAATTTTCTTTACGCATTTCTCTCATTTCCAATAAATATTTACTTCTAATAGCTACTAGGTGAGGCTTTTCACAAATGATATTACTGCTGCCTGTATGCTTATGTAAGCTCCCGTTACAGTTTTCTTTTCACAAATGATATTTCTACTGCCTGTATGCTTATGTAAGCTCCCGTTTCAGTTTTCTTTTCACAAATGATATTTCTACTACCTGTATGCTTATGTAAGCTCCTGTTACAGTTTTCTTTTCACAAATGATATTTCTACTGCCTGTATGCTTGTGTAAGCTCCTGTTACAGTTTTCCACAACATAATCAAAGAGATAGCTAAGTTTTTTTCTCAGTGAAATCTTCAATTTGGGTCAAAGCTTCTTTAGAATCTAATAATACATTTCTCATGTAGCCGCCCTTTTGTCCAGGATAATTTGATTGATTTGTGTCTTTCAAGCAGGACCAAAATGCTGGAATTCTGTATGTCAAAGTTTTACTCAAAATAAAATCTGTTAATTCCTAAACACACCTTTCGAATTGTGTGTCCCAGTCAGTCTGAATTGGGCATGTGTTGAAAATCCATGAGTAATCCAGATGCTAAATAATTAGACTGATCAAATAATCACAAATTTCTCCAGTCTTGAAGTCCAACTTTCGTTGCCAGAAAGGAGTATCAACTTTCAAAAACATATCACGTGCTGAATGCAACTAGCGAAAAATAATCATACAGTTAAACGTCATTTGTGCTTGTGCGGTCACAACCATAGTGTAGAGCCATTCAAAATGAAATTCAGCAAACACAACACATGTTTCAGAGGTCCATTTTGGTTGAGACAGGCGACCATTGTTAGGTTGTCGGGGGACAAATAGTTAATAACTTCTTTTTTAGAGCTATCAACTATTTTTTTGGTCCTCTCTTTCCCGGTGGTATTTGTAGATAGACTGTCATGTTCTAGTGCTCACTTGAGAATGATATTTCACAAATACCCAGGGCATGTATTGTTCTTGACTCTGAGTTTGAAATATGCTGATACAGACTTCCAAGTTTAACCTCACATGAGAAATATATTTACAATTTTATTGCTAAGTTTTTTAATGTAATGAATTTAATATTCAACATTGTTTAAATCATAATTTTTGAAATTATTTTCAAGATCGGCACATATTTCTGAATGCACTATAACATTGTTGTGTTAAACTTGACCATGGCTGAGTGATTACCCTGTGATGGACTTACTAAACTGTTTCATACATTTTCTCTTGATTCTGCCTCTTTTAGCTATTATGTTTTTCTAACTGTCCTCCTCTCCAAGCTTGCTAATCAACAATGGAAAGCATAAACATATACATTTGTTAGTGATAACATTGAAAGTAGGAGATCAGATTATGAAATACACTTGACAAACATAATTTACAATTTGGTATGATTCACTGTTGCAAAACATGAAATTCTAGAGCAAATACTATAAATATTGCCTTCATAAAATACAAATCAGCTTTCACAATTTCTCATGATTTTTTTGGTTTAAGTTTAGTGATTTAAATTGAAGACATTTCTAATCTAGTAGTCACGGTTTAATGAAAGTAGGCATTGTTCCATGCAGATTCTGTTTAATGAAAGTAGGCATCGTTCCGTACAGATTCTGTTTAATGAAAGTAGGCATTGTTCCGTACAGATTCTGTTTAATGAAAGTAGGCATTGTTCCATGCAGATTCTGTTTAATGAAAGTAGGCAATATTCCGTACAGATTCTGTTTAATGAAAGTAGGCATTGTTCCGTACAGATTCTGTTTAATGAAAGTAGGCATTGTTCTGTACAGATTCTGTTTAATGAAAGTTGACATTGTTCCATGCAGATTCTGTTTAATGAAAATAGATGGTATCCTAAGTATAGGCTTCTTAAGCCCATCCTCTCCTCATGTCCTGGTCAATGTCGAGCTGCGTGGCTGTCTTTGTTAGACCGCAGCGACGGGTGAATGTGTTGCCAAACTGCCATATCCATTTGTTGGTAACTGCAATGGAGAAGTAAACCAATTAGAGAGAGGTTATTTTATTGTGGTTGTTGTTGTTCTTTTAAAAATAATATAGATGTGAAAGAAGATGAAAGGGGAGGAGGTTAACAAGGAAGAAAGAATGTAATAAGGGAATAAAATGGATAGAATCTACAAATAGAAGAAGAAGACAATTGGAAGATAATGACAGAAAGGTAGAAGCAGACAAACAAGAAGAAAACGTAGGGAAAATAAGTTTAAGATAGATGCAGAAAGTTTGAAGTTCAGTTCAGTTCAGTTCATCCTGTAACCCATCAGGTCGTTGGGGCACACATGAAGACATGAAAATCCCACGCCAGCTCACTCTGTCTGTCGCCGCCTGACGTATCTCACCGGGACGAAGGCCTGACCACTCAGTGATGTCGTCCACCCATCTCTTCCTTGGACGTCCTCGCCCTCACTGTCCCGGTACGGATCCAAAGAGTATCGAGTTGGGAATTCCGTTGGACCTCGCGACGTGCCCGTACCAGGCCATCTTTCGTCTTTTGACAGTTGTGAACAGATCTTCAAAAGGACCAATGGCGTCTTCAACTCTCTGACGGATGTCTACGTTCGTGACACGATCCTTATATGTAACATTTATTAGTTTTCTATAGCACCGCATTTCCATTGCACGTATTCTGCCCTGGATATCTGCTGTAATGGTCCAGGTCTCGCAGGCATACATAAATATTGACAGCACCAAAGAGCGCAGTAGTCTGACTTTTATGCCGAGGGCGAGGCGCTTGTCTCGCCAAATAGGTTGCGGCCTAGTCAGCGCCGCTGTTGTTTGTGCTATTCTTGCAATTATCTCTGGCTTCGAACCCTCTTCGCTGATCAACGATCCAAGATATTTGAAACGTTTCACCACCTCAAGTACCTGCCCATTTGCCTCTATGACAGATTGAAACCCTGCAACGTTATTGGTCATGAGCTTTGTTTTATCAGCATTTATTTCCATACCAAAACTCAGGGTCGTTCTATCCAATCTACCAAGCAACTCCTGGAGTTCCATTTCTGTGCCTGCCAATACATCAATATCATCAGCAAAGCGGAAGTTTGTGATAAGCCTGTCCCCTATTTTAACCGTGCCAACATGTTCTTTTAAGGTCGTTTCCATTATTCTCTCCAAGAAGATATTGAAGAGTGTGGGGGAGAGTATACAACCCTGCCTCACACCCACCGTCGTACGGAACCAATCGCCTAGCGTTCCCTCTACTGAGACAGCGCTAGTCGCCTGCTGATACAGGTTTGCAATTACTCTCACAATATCACTGTTGAACTTATAATGCCTCATTGTTGACCATAGCGCGCAATGCCACACTCTGTCAAACGCCTTTCGAAAGTCAATGAAGGCATGGTAGAGTGGTTGATGATACTCTGAGTACTTCTCATTCAGTAGACGAAGATTAAATATCTGCTCTATAGTACTCCTTCCCGCTCGAAAGCCCGCTTGTTCTTCGACAATGATACTCTCCGCCTGAGGATTCAGTCTGTTAAGCAATATCCTCAAGAGAACTTTACTTGGATGACTTATCAGACTGATTGTTCGATAGTTCTGACACACATTTAGGTTTCCCGATTTAGGCAGTGGTATAATGACTGATTTTGTCCAGCAGGTGGGCCACACTCCTGTCTGCCAAATTTTATTGCAGATGTAAGTCAGGGTAGTAATTGTCGCCTCACCTCCCACTTGTAGGAGCTCTGCTGGAATATTATCCACACCGACAGCCTTCCCTCTCTTCAGCATTTTTACGGCTTCATATCTCTTCCCTTGTTATCGTTTGATTTTCCTCTATCAGACTCACTTCAGGAGACATTGCAATTCTTGGGTCATCTCGATCTTCATGCTTATATAGCTCCGAACAGAACTCTGTCCAGCGCTCACGAATGTCTTGAGCTTCTGTGAGACATTTCCCATTCTTGTCCTGAATCGTCGTATTTCGACTTTGGACAGGTCTTACTAAGTCCTTGACTAATTTATATGCTCCCTTGACATCATTTCTACTCAGATTTCGTTCGATAACTGCGCACTGAGCCGTTATCCAATCCACCTTGGCCTGTTTCATCTTGGTCTTTATGGATCTATTTAACTCTCTTTATCTCTGAATCCCATCTAGTGTATTCTTCGCTCCCTTCAATCGTCGTCTCTTGTCACATAAGTCCAGTATTTCACTTGTGATCCATGCTTTCTTCTTAACCCTGCACCTACCTAGAACCTCAGATGCCGTGTTGAGTAAAGCCGAATTCAAGGCTTCAGTCATCGTCTCAACATCTGCCTCCTCGTATAGAACCAAGAGAGGTGCGAAACGTCCCCCCCCCCCCCCCCCAACACCGCTCCAAAGGTCTCCACTACATCCGGGCACTTCAACTTCTCCAAGTCAAATCTCAGTCGAGTTATCTCTCTTTTCAGAACTTTCTTTAGTCGCAGATGCATGGTCATCAGCACTAAGTCGTGGTCGTTCCCTACATCAGCCCCCGGGAAACTTCTTGTCCGGGCGCTATTGATGCTAGATCGGATCTCCTTTGGACCAAAATATAGTCTATTTGATTATGAAGCGTACTGTTTGGGTTGTGCCACGTCCACCGCCTCGACATTTTATGTGGTCCCAGCGAATTCGCTACTAACAGCTCATTGTAATACGCAAATTCCAAGAGTCTTAGACCTCTATCGTTGGTGGTCACATTTCCATATGCTCCACATGTGCCTTTCCAGACACGTACCATGTCTTCGCCAATTTTGGCATGTTAGTCGCCCTGAACCACCAGTATATCCTTCTTCGGTACCTCGTTCACCAAAGCTTGCAATTCCTCGTAGAAGCTCTCAACCTCGCTGTCCTTGTATTCTGAGGTAGGCGCATAGCATTGTATCACAGTGATATTGAAGGGCTTTGCATTTAGTCGTATACTGAGCAAGCGTTTGAAGCAAGAAAAATAAAAAAATGAACACAGAATTGTTGAATTAAAGAGGAATATGTGAAAGTTGAAAGCATAAAAAAACAACAAAAAAAAACATTACCGAAGAGAATCATGAAGTGATGCAAAAATTAAAGGAGAAATGGACTTTCCCAAACAGTATAGGTAGAAGAAGATATTTCAGTTGGTAAGTAAAGTGGTGTACCCCATTTGTGTCCAATGACCACAGGACATCCAGCATGGATAGTTTTTTTGTCAAGTTTTCCATTTGGTTTGTAGCTGTACCAGAACAAGGCCATTTTCTGTAGATGAGGTCAAAGTTCAAGTTTCTACTCTTGAATGAGAAGTAATGTGACACAATTATGTACTGAGGTCTTGAATGAAAAGTAATGGGACACATTTATGTACTGAGGTCTTGAATGAGAGGTAATGTGATGCTTTTGTGTACTGAGGTCTTAAATGAGAGGTAATGTAACATGTTTATGTACCGAGGAATAGTTTCATGTATCTGGAATAGCTGATAAACTGTAAATAGGGAATTATAAAGTTTACCTAAACTGTTAGTGGGGAATCATTTAGCTTACCTAAACTGTTAATGGGTAATCATTTAGTTTACCTAAATTGTTAGTAGGGAATCATTTAGTTTACCTAAACTGTTAGTGGAAAATCATTTAGTTCACCTAACATAGTGTGGAATCATTTAGTTTAACTAAACTATTAATGGGGAATCATTTAGTTCACTTAAACTGTTAATATATAAACTGTTAATATATAAACTGTTAATAATACACCTTAAACATGAACATGGAGTAGGCGAGTAGACTGACTGCTGATTTAGATTCCTATGGAATGGCTGTGATGAGAGCGACATTCAGTCAAAGACATGCTACATGATGATGAAATTTTTAATGGGAGATAATTTAGTTCACCTAAATTGTCAATGGAGAATCATTTAGTTCACCTAAACTGCTAATTGTATGGTCTTGTCCAAGCATCTCCCAAGAGGTGACATCAATATTGAAGCATTTCAGAGAGCACTTTCAAGGAGTCTGAAGCGCTTCTATTGCCTTCCTGGCAAGTGTGTGCCTGTTTTGAGCTCACCATATAACAGCTGCTTGGGGATGCACTTATCTGGCATTTGAACATGTCATGTCCATCATAGCAGAGCCAATTTTAGAAGTGTATGGATGTCTAACATGCTAGTATTGCTGCGAATTTCAGAGCTAAAAGCACTTTGTCCTGCCACCTAATCCTGAGCAGCCTATGCAGACAGCTCAAGTGACAATGATTATCTGTCTAGCATGTCTGCTATACACTATCCATGTCTCACCGTCAAACCGTCATGTAGCAGAGTGGATAATACCACAGCACGATGCACTTTTAATCTTGATGGATGCCTTGTCGAGTGCAGACGTTTGTTTGGAGTTTCTGAAACACAATGCTCACCTTAGCAATCCTGTAATTGACCTCACTGTTGATATTTGCCTCTCTGGTGAGGGTTCTGCCCAGGTAGGTGAAACTAGTGACTGCCTTGGGATGCTGGTTCTGTTGATTGATCAATTGATGCTATGCTTCTAGTTCGGTGAGGTTCACAAAAGAGACTGCGTTTCAGGTCTTCGCTGAACCTCTACAGCTTTTCGAGCATGGTTGCACCTCCTGGCCAGACTGCCTCTATATAGTCAACATAGGTAGGGCAGTCCTGCAGAATATGTTCTGGTGTTTGCTTGGGTGCACCACAATCGCACATGGCAGTGGCTGAGGTTCTGTACAGTAATGTTTGGTTCCATGCACAGCTCCCCATTGTCAGACTGGTACCACTATAATCCAAATAAATTGCAAGTTACATCATCAAGACAAAACTGTCTGATGGTTTCACCATCATCGCTTGCGATGGGCAGCTAACTTTAGAAAAATACTTGCCCACCTCTTCCATTATTCTTGCGATGGGCAGCTAACTTTAGAAAAATACCTGCCCACCTCTTCCATTATTCTTGCGATGGGCAGCTAACTTTAGAAAAATACCTGCCCACCTCTTCCATTATTCTTGCGATGGGCAGCTAACTTTAGAAAAATACCTGCCCACCTCTTCCATTATTCTTGCGATGGGCAGCTAACTTTAGAAAAATACCTGCCCACCTCTTCCATTATTCTTGCGATGGGCAGCTAACTTTAGAAAAATACCTGCCCACCTCTTCCATTATTCTTGCGATGGGCAGCTAACTTTAGAAAAATACCTGCCCACCTCTTCCATTATTCTTGCGATGGGCAGCTAACTTTAGAAAAATACCTGCCCACCTCTTCCATTATTCTTGCGATGGGCAGCTAACTTTAGAAAAATACCTGCCCACCTCTTCCATTATTCTTGCTCTTCGTGTAAGATGTCACAACTCTTCTTCCTCCTTCAGCCAGGCCTGTGTTTGAAAGTTACTTTATTTTTGCATGCATAGTTCCTGTGCTGTGCTTTCTTCCCATGTCTTTTATTATCATACCTATTAATTCTCTCCACTTTATCCAAATCAAGAGACACAACGGTCTTGATAGAACAATGATGGAAGGTATGGTGCCAGGCAAAAGGAGCAGGCGTAGACCAAGAAGACAATGGCACCAAGATATCCACGAATGCCTGGGTATGACTGTGGCGGGGGCTGGAGTTTTGTCAAGGGAAAGAGTTTCTTTCAGACAGACTGTGATGGAAGCGACGTTCTATAAAGGACATACTACATGATGATGATTGGAGCCACACAGCACAGTGGTTAGCGAACTGGTTTCGCATCTGAGTGGTCCTGAGTTCATTCCCCAGTTGAGGTGGAAATGTTTTTTCAGACCACAACGACTCCCGGGTCGACTTAGCCTTAAATAGGTACTGGTTCAGTCCGGGAAGTAAAAGCAGCGAGGAAGAGGAGATGACTACCGCCCTCATATAGCCGAGCCTTTGACATGTGAGATCGCTAAAACTTCATACCCCTTCGGCAGTTAGGCTATGGGTTACTTTACTTTACATGATGATTAATTCTATCCACTGTTCTTTTGCAATGTCGGCACACAACGTCAATCTCTCTGTCCAGTAATCTACATTCTGGCTGCTCATTTGCAATGTCGGCACACAACGTCAGTCTCTCTGTCCAGTAATCTACATTCTGGCTGTTCATTTGCAATGTCGGCACACAACGTCAGTCTCTCTGTCCAGTAATCTACATTCTGGCTGTTCATTTGCAATGTCGGCACACAACGTCAGTCTCTCTGTCCAGTAATCTACATTCTGGCTGTTCATTTGCAATGTCGGCACACAACGTCAGTCTCTCTGTCCAGTAATCTACATTCTGGCTGTTCATTTGCAATGTCGGCACACAACGTCAGTCTCTCTGTCCAGTAATCTACATTCTGGCTGTTCATTTGCAATGTCGGCACACAACGCCAGTCTCTCTGTCCAGTAATCTACATTCTGGCTGCTCATTTGCAATGTCGGCACACAACGTCAGTCTCTCTGTCCAGTAATCTACATTCTGGCTGTTCATTTGCAATGTCGGCACACAACGTCAGTCTCTATGTCCAGTAATCTACATTCTGGCTGCCCATTTGCAATGTCGGCACACAACGTCAGTCTCTCTGTCCAGTAATCTACATTCTGGCTGTTCATTTGCAATGTCGGCACACAACGTCAGTCTCTCTGTCCAGTAATCTACATTCTGGCTGTTCATTTGCAATGTCGGCACACAACGTCAGTCTCTCTGTCCAGTAATCTACATTCTCGCTGCTCATTTGCAATGTCGGCACACAACGTCAGTCTCTCTGTCCAGTAATCTACATTCTGGCTGTTCATTTGCAATGTCGGCACACAACGTCAGTCTCTCTGTCCAGGAATCTACATTCTGGCTGTTCATTTGCAATGTCGGCACACAACGTCAGTCTCTCTGTCCAGTAATCTACATTCTGGCTGCTCATTTGCAATGTCGGCACACAACGTCAGTCTCTCTGTCCAGTAATCTACATTCTGGCTGTTCATTTGCAATGTCGGCACACAACGTCAGTCTCTCTGTCCAGGAATCTACATTCTGGCTGTTCATTTGCAATGTCGGCACACAACGTCAGTCTCTCTGTCCAGTAATCTACATTCTGCTATGCTGTTACTGTTCTTTATTTCATTTTTACTCAGGGAACGTGGCAGAGGGATGGATGATATGGTACAAGTCCTACAATACTAACACTACCCAAGAAGCTGATTACAATTGAGTGTTCGAATTTGAGAACAATCAGCTTTATGAGCCACACCTTTAATATAATGCTTACAATGATTGAGGAGTGAATTAGACATAATTAGACAATGAAGTTCAAGATGAACATTTTTGTATTATTTAGACACAACAGCCATTGCACGGAAGCATAATTCTGTATTAGGATTCTAGCTGAAAAATACATAGACGTAAAGAAAAGCATGATTGTATGCTTCATATACTACAATAAAGACTGGCTAAAGTCTAGTATGAGAAACTAATTATAGTACATGCCAGGAATACAGCTATGGATAGAAAATAACAAGAACACTTAGTAATCTATACTAGGAGCAAAGTGCCACTGTAAAATTGAGCAGGCTTTAATCATTATGTATAGATGTGAAAAGATGAGTGTGACAAGGCTATGTATTGTCCCCTTGTCTGTTTAAACCGAACACATTTTTCAACATACTAGGAGTGGTCAAAAAGTTTTGCACTTCAGTAAGAAGGAATCACGACACTTATCTGGAAATTGGTGTGAACTTTAGTCTTTCTCTATGTATTCACCCTGTGATACACTTCTCCTATCTATTCTTTACCTTCCTGATGCCCTAGTTGTAGAACTCTCCACCTGGGCTCAGAACCACATCTCCAGTTCAGTAATCAAGTCCTGAACATCAGAAAAATGACGTCCACTTGATTACTGAATTTGAAACGTGGTTCTAGGCCCATGCGGAGGAGTTCTACAATCAGGGCATCAAAAAGGTGAAGAACAAATGGGAGACGTGTATTGCCGTGCAGGGTGAATACACAAGGAAAGACTAAAGTTCACATCAATTTCCAGGCAAGTGCTTTGACTCCTTCATACTGAAGTGCAAAACTTTTCGACCATTCCTCGTAGACGAAATGTCCGAACTGATTATCGGTGTGGCATCACTAAATAATCTCAGATACGCTGACGACACAGTTCTGCTGGCTGAAAGCAAACAAGAACTACACTAAATGGTGATTCAAGTCTTAAACAAATGTCAGATGTATAGATTGGAATGTCAGATGTCAGAGATTGACATTAATAACAAGTAAATGAAAACTACGATAACTAGCAACATAAAATCTATTCAACGCTCAATCAACAGATAACAAATACACTATTAAATACGGGAACAGATCTAGAGTTTCCCCTGTCGTGGAGATGTAGCAACAAAAAATGGAAGGTGCAAAATGAGAATCAGAAAGAGAATAAGGAAGGTCAAATCTGTTTTCACCAACATGAGTCATTTGTTGGTATCCACAGAATTCACTCACACATTTGTTTTCACCAAATTGCTGTCACTAACAAACATACTTGTCTTTGTGTTTGCTGTCATTAACAAACATGCTTGTCTTTGTGTTTGCTGTCATTAACAAACATACTTGTCTTTGTGTTTGCTGTCATTAACAAACATGTTTGTGTTTGCTGTCATTAACAAACATACTTTGTTATCTGAGAAACATGATGTTAAGGGAAGGTCATAAACAAAATAAGTGTTTACCTTGACTGGGTTAACAGCCATATCAGCTTCTGGGAAGACTGTTGACCCGCCTCGTTCAACATCTGTTAACTGAAATATTGTAAACAGTCTTGCAGATTCAGATGTCTCGGTTTTTTATAATACAAGCACACATCAGTCACTTATATATATATATATATATATATATATATATATATATATATATATATATATATATATATATATATATCCATAGTGTATGCGGCACACTTACATACAAAAAATCCAGATTTGCTGTTAATAAAATAGAGTAGGTCTTAAAGACAGCTGAAGCTATGACGATATGTAAGACACTCTTTAATGAGATGGGATGTTCTAGTACTATATGAAACACTACATATCGTATGGTTTGATCCAAGAGTCTTCATAATACTACATATCGTAAGGTTTGATCCATAACTATTCATAATACTACATATTGTAAGGTTTGATCCATAACTATTCATAATACTACATATATTATGGTTTTATCAACTCTTCGTAATACTACATATTCTATGATTTGAGTACAAAATGTTTCATATAGTGTTTCTATTTTTTTCTCCAATCACTTGTATGCTCTCCTCTTTCTGTTCACTCTCTGTTCTTTCCTTCTCCTACTCTCTGTGTGTCTCTCTCTCTCTCTCTCTTTCTGTCTGTTTTTGCTCCATGCACACATTGTCTGACTTTCTGTTTTTCCCTCCTCTCTCTCTCTTTCTATCTCTCTCTCTCTCTCTCTCTCTCTCTCTCTCTCTCTCTGTTTCTACTCCATGCAAATATTGTCTTCCTCTGTTCTTTTCTTCACTCTCTCTTTCTCTTTCTCTCTCTGTCTCTCTCTGTCTGTTTCTGCTGCATGCACACATTGTCTCACTCTCTGTTCTTTCCTGCTCTCTTTCTCGATCTCTCTCTGTTTCTGCTCCATGGAGACATTGTCTCGCTCTCTGGCATTTCGTTGTCTCTCTCTCTTGCTGCGCATTACATGATCCATGTCCGTTTCTCTGTATGTCTGCTGTTCTGTCTCGTCATGTTTATTCCATTTCTATCCATCTAGAATTTCCTACCCATATTCTGTTTCTCTGTCTCTGTTCCGTCATCCAATAGTCTCTCTACACATCACCTGCTCCGTCATCCAACATTGTTCTCTTATTTATCTGACTGTGTGCTTCATCCATCCATATCCTCACTGTCCACCCCTGCATCATCCATCCATATCCCCACTGTCCACCCCTGCTTCATCCATCCATATCCCCACTGTCCACCCCTGCTTCATCCATCCATATCCTCACTGTCCACCCCTGCTTCATCCATCCATATCCTCACTGTCCACCCCTGCTTCATCCATCCATATCCCCACTGTCCACCCCTGCTTCATCCATCCATATCTTCACTGTCCACCCCTGCTTCATCCATCCATATCCTCACTGTCCACCCCTGCATCATTCACCCATATCCTCACTGTCCACCCCTGCTTCATCCACCCATATCCTCACTGTCCATCCCTGCTTCATCCACCCATATCCTCACTGTCCACCCCTGCTTCATCCATCCATATCTTCACTGTCCACCCCTGCATCATCCATCCATATCCCCACTGTCCACCCCTGCTTCATCCACCCATATCCTCACTGTCCACCCCTGCATCATCCATCCATATCTTCACGGTCCACCCCTGCTTCATCCATCCATATCCTCACTGTCCACCCCTGCATCATCCATCCATATCCTCACTGTCCACCCCTGCATCATCCATCCATATCCTCACTGTCCACGCCTTGCATCACCCATCCATTGTTATTCTCCGTACTCCTCTCTATCTGCCACTGCTACATTCATCTGTAGTTTTTCTTCACTCTTTGTTATCCCCAGGTTTAATCAACAACAAAAAACGTAGTGCAATGAGCTTACATAAATGAGAAAGGTAGCCAGCCTGTTACCGCCACTTGCGTGTATAGACTGCATGTTCTTGGCCTTGAATGATTTCTGTTGTGACGATACAGTATCAAGTTATCAATATTGTCTTTTCTCATTGAACATATTGCATTTGTTATCATCATATTTAGTCATTCAAGAAATAAGAGAGCGATTGATCAGGAGACCATAGTTCAGACTATAATCAAATTAGAAGACTGGATCATCGCTGACAATGAAATGATCGACAGTATCCCAGCCATTATCATCTTTAGCATTGAATACAGAAAGTAGTGCAATGAAAATAAGCGAAGCTGAGGGTTGAACAAATGATAATAGTATGTATGATGATGGTGTTATGATGAGAAATCCAGGTTGGGTTTCTTTGCCAGTGTCAGGGGAAGGTTACAGTCGTGTAGAGCAGTGCACACCTTCTGCATGAGAATTGAGATTAAGGAAACGATTTCAACTTATAGGTGGACATTTAATACATATTTAGCATTCGCAGTCATTGTATTGGACTTTTAAATCGTGACTTCGGAAGCTACAACAATCATTGTCTCAAGGGACAGTAGTGTGACCCAAGCGAATGTGCGACATCGAGTGAGAAAGTTGCTGGCAACGTATTTGTAGATTCCACAGGTTCTGCTCGTGATACTACTGGAAATGACAAAAAACTGATCACTTCTAGGTAGAAAGTTGGTGGGAAACATGTCGGTGGATTCGACTTATTCTGCTCGTGAGCCTGCTGGAAATGAAAAAAAAAAACTCTCCATGTCAAAAGTTCGTAAGATGTAAGACACCAGGTACCATGTCCGAAAAGAACGGGGTATCTAGCTTAAAATCTCAGGCTCCCAAATCAGTCAGTAAGAAAGCTTTGGTTTCACAATGGGGACTAGATCGACGGAAGCTACCAGGATGCCAGAGACCAGCCACTTCACGGGCGACGGAGGATCACACGACTTAAGATGTTCATATAGTTTATTAGTTGTTAAAGAGAATAAGGATAAATAACCTCGGTTCCGAATATGGGTATTAGTTCAGAGGCAAACACCACAGTTACTTACTGACACCCTCTGCTTAGAAAATTGTGTCTGGAGTTAAATTAGTAGATACATGATGTGCATGACTAGATTTTCAATAAATAATTAACCATGTTTTTATAATGAAAGAATCCGTTTTCAGTGTTTCCTGTATTCAATGTGAAAGGTGAAATATTTAAGGAAAAGGCCTAAGTCGACTATACGCACCATACACTAATTTGATAGAATCTGCTACATTAAGAGAGTTTAGCTACAGATAGATCAGTAGATAGGTATTGTACTAACGAGATTATGCAAATAAACAAATGTATATCTTTATGATAGAACCAGTTTTTGTGTTTCCTGATCTTTTTTCTTCTTAGTGGGGAAATAATTGATATCAGTTGGCTGTACACCACGGTAATCAAAGTGAACCGATGGAGTCCTTTACAAGTAAATTAAAAAAGAGAGAAAGAAATAAATAATCCATACGGAGCACTCAATGCGAGAACCTGAGAAACAAATGCTAGTAAATATCATCAAGACAGAACTGGAGTCACCCACTAGTAAACTCAAGAAAAGAAAAGTCCCAGGAAATAAAGGCATCACTAATGAAATGCTCTATAACATGGAAGAAGTAGCAAAAAACAAACTGCTACTCATCTTTAACACAAGCTGAAAACAAGAAACTATCCCCACAGTGTGCAAGGAGGCAAAAACTATCACCATCCTTAAATTTGGGAAGAACAACATGAAGCCAAGCAGTTACATACCTATTAGTCTACTCAGCTGTGTGAGGAAACTAATGGAGCAGATAGTTAACACCAGAATAACCTGGCACATGGAATCACAAAATTTACTTATCCCCCAGCAAGCGAATTCTCGTAGAAACAGATCGACCGAAGATCACGTGACAGAAGACAGATTAGACAGAAGATGCATTTTGAGAAAAAAAACAACACTGGCAGTCTGGATAGACTTGCAAGAGTAGACCAAATCATAAGCCAGGCAGTGGTTAGAGATCTAAAACAAGCATCTCAAATTCCGCGATGGAAATAGCCAAGTCCTCTGAAACGGTAGTAGTATACTACGCTCCCTACGACAAGTGAAACGGAGCTGTTTTGCTATTTAAATGTCATATGATCCATACGCTCAGAACGGCTCCTGGAGCTTATGTAAAAGTCGTATGATCCACACAGGGATCGGCTTGACCTTGAAACCGGCCCGCGTCTTCCCCAGAGACGTAATCAACAACTTCGCTCCGCGAAGTTATCAACTTTTATAATTAATAGGGGTATTGATTTATTGTCCTAGTCGGCGTATATTACAATATATAAACAAGTAGACAAATAAGACGAAACATAAAGATGATGGATATATATAGCTTTTATTTTTTTAATCAATATTACAATGACTCGCAGGTCATTTCAAGCATCTTTCTAAGTGGCTCAAACCACTCTTTATCAAACTGTTGACATCTGGTTGATACGTCTGTGTACACCAAACATTCGTTAATTATTTTTTCTGTCTAAGCCGAAAAAGTGTTAAGGGTACTTACCAGATAAATTTTGTTTCAGATAACGAGAGGTTAAAACAGATAATTGGAAGCGAGCAATTACCGATATATTTTTTCTGATAGACGAACAGTAAATTGACCTTCTCTGACACAAAATCATTACCGAAACCAGTCATCGAGTTAACTTAATTCACACGCACTTACATTAACACCAATGTGACAATATAATTGAGTGACCTATAAAGGTTTAAAATGCATTACAATTCAGAGTCATAATTGTATTTTTCATAGCTTAAACAGGCATTCTCAACCAGTGCTTGCAAGTGTGCTCTCACAGATCGACAGAGGACCTGTGTGTATTTCCAGTTTTACAAACTAAGGTACGTTTTAAACTATATCTATATAATATACCTGATTAAGAAATGTATATACATATAGATTAGCTTTTAATATTATAAGAATAGTACCACTGTCCACAGAGAACATGTCGTAAGAGGTGACTGTGTGACACGGCATAATACTGTCATCTAGGCTGAAGTGTTATGGGATTACTTTGTAATAGAGGGCACCAAGTGGCTCTATTTAGTTGGAGTAAATTGAGATGATCTGATACATATATATATATATATATATATATATATATATATATATATATATATAAATATATATATATATATATATATATATATATATATATATATATATATATATATATAAACAAAACTTATATACAGTTAAGCAACAAGAACAAAAACATGAGTTTTGACATTAAAAGATGTTTATTGTTGACAAAGTACGACGACAAATGACACTTAGTTTATCAATCATAGGGTTGTTGTGGATTATAGACAGCGTTATCATCAGCATCGCATGGAGCGTCGGTAGAATACCTTGTTAAAAACACGGGTATACTTGTACTTGTACAGACTGGACCAGGTGCGTTGCAAGTAATAGGACAGGGACTGAACGGTATCGCTGATGTTGATTGTTGTAATCTTTCAAACTCAGCTAGAATTTCGTCTCGGAAACTTAGCAAATGATCAAATTCTTGGCGGGTCAGGGTTATTTCAACCTTAGTTGGAAACTTTAGATTTGTTTCTCCAAAGTATTTTCTGATGTGTAGTAAAGCATGGTCTCTGTAAATACTGACTGAAGCTACTTTGAACCCAGTACCCAAGGGTTTCACCAGTTCGTCGTTTCTACTCGCATATACACAATTTGAAATACGTTCATTCGCTGTATGCATCTTTGTTGGTCTGTGAAAGCATCTGTTGAGTCTTGACACTCACTCTGAGTATTTATACAACGACAGATTCTTGAAAACGTGTCCAGACTTGTTGCGCCTTATCCAGTGTCTGACTAAATGAAAAACCACTCTATCATTGACGTGTTGTCTTTGCGAGAAGGGTAACAGGGCGCGACTCATACTCCCACCACGTGCTTTTATTAAGATGAAATAAAAGGCGTACAGTCCACAAACGCTGTTAGAAATATCTTGTAAATGCCGCCCGTTGTGTACGACCTGTAAGGAAGAATTTCTTCGTATAAAACGAGTAATATCCGAGTGAAGGGGTGGTAGACCAAAAGAATCGAAATTCTCAAAAGTTCCACGACCGTTATAATATAAGGCAACCCAATGGGTGCCTGGTCGGTGTTGGGGATCTGTGTTGAGATAACGGCCGCGCTTTTACTCGAATCAATACTCGTCCCACGTGCTAAAACTTTAACGCCATTTCGTTGAACGAATATATCAGATACAAGTATGTCGTAAATCTCCTGGGTGTTCATTGTATTAAGCTATATAATCTGTCAAAACGTGGCGAGATTTTGAAATTTCCAAAAAAGAATCCTGTTGGGCATAAACTATAACATGTAACGGCTCAGGTCTAATAGTAGAAAACTTGAGTTCTACGGAGAGGGGACCAGATTTAGCCATTTCAAACTGATCACCATCCAACAGACTGGGGCTTAGATTAAAGGCGTTAAAGTCGTAACCGTTCTTAAAATGTCGATATTTGAGATCATTCCCGGCGTCCTTGGCGATGAGACCCATAGGTAGATTAGTCCTAAAGAAAGCTCTCACATATTGGTTGTGCTCATAGTCCATTGACAGCGGTTTACCACTAACTGTTCTACCATCCAAGCTGACGTTTAAATATATCAATCCAAAATTTGCGAAATTAAAAGGGTTAGCTTTGTATGACCCGTTAAAGGCCGCTGACGTAACTACACCAATCACTAAGCGCGTAGGTGTTTGACTAAGAAATAGATTATCTAGCGCGTGGGATAACATTCCTTTAAGAATGGAAAAAGTCTTCACGACGACGCACTCAAGGGGATACTTGACATTACCACGCAGCAAGGCTTTCTCGTGAGCTAGCGAGATAGCTGGATTTAGTTTAGCTTTTCGAACCACCAAAGCGGCGTATGTTATAACCGATTTATAACCGATCGTGCGGTCGTGGGCGATCAAGTTGAATGTATATTTAGTTGGAGTGAGCTTGATCTTAACATCCACACCGTTGATTAAGTAGCGATCTTGGGCGAAAATATCTGAATGGAGTCGCCCCATCATATCAAGCTCCTGGGACAAACTGGCTAGATTCCGACGAATCTTTAGACCGTTGTTAGCATCACCCTCTGTATCGGTAATAAAACGCGGGTGTCTTTGTAAAACAGAGCGGCTGTGATATGACCGCGCTTGGCCTCTTCACCGTAATTCAAACACGCTTCCAAGTAAGCACGATAAGGGTAAGTGTTCTCGCTCGGAGTGACTAGGGTATAATTAAGCGAGACATCGACCTGAGAGAATAAGCTGTGCATATAATAATTAATTTGGGCCCCTTTGACATCAATGGACAACTTGTCACCAGTGTTTAACGTGATTTTGGCTCGTACGTGTAAAAAGGTGTTAAACAGATCCAAATATTCTTCGCTATTTCCCGATATAACAAACTCTACCGGAGCTCCAGTGGCTAGAGCAGCTAGTGGATGTATCTCTACGAATTGTCCTTTTTCCACGGCTGTTTGTGTTGGTGGCACACTAAATAAATCTAGACCGCTGTGCAAGCATTCACGCGAATTGGGGTGAATCAGAGCCATCATCCAAATATATCGGAATTACGGTCCCGGGTCTTCTTATGAGTCGAGTGAGCTCGACGAGCTTGGGTTGTAGGTTTTATTCTTTTCCTAACTGGCTCCCCTGGTGGGGCGGGACGTCTTCTTCTAATACCACTACCCGATTGGTTAGTGGTAATGCAACAAACGCTGCTCCAACTCTTTGGCCCGTTCGCGAAACGATTCTCTAACATTTCGCCCAGCTAAGGCGTCACTCGCCACCTGTAGACCGGTATCAACGCCTTCTCTGAGTAGCGCTTTTCCACCGGTTTTTAACCAAGGTAGTATCATTCTACCCAAACCACC